>JAVQKC010052469.1:0-13839 GCA_036025475.1 Philypnodon macrostomus | reverse complement strand
CATTACAAATCCCAGCATTTAACAAAAGGCATTTATTTTCATGTAAAATAAATCACACGGACTTCTTCTGAAACTCAAGAAACTTCACTTCAGAATGTTGTTTTTCCCGTATTAAGTCTGCATCTTACAAATGCCTCAAACATAAGTGGTATTCCTTAAAGGCCATATATTTTTTTTTCTGTCAAAATTTAGACAATATACTGTTGTGACTGGAATCAGAAGAAAGTATAGCAGACAAACAAGGAGCAAAACCACACTGTCAAAAAACTATAGAGAACCAGTGTTAAAAATGGAAGTGAAATGGAGTCGGGGCAGAGGGCCGTCGACGCCACAGAAACAACACCTGAAACAAAACCCAACTGTAATAATGGTTTAAAAAGCATGACACCTTCATATTCATTAAATGGTTTGTGGTAATAAAAAGATTGACTCAATTATATGCAGTAAATGCTAAAACAAAAAAACTAAACCCAGTGCAAAAGCCTGGCCTCATTCTCCTGGTGTTGTTTCTGGACGAACCTCACAGAAGCTCTTTTGCTGAGAGATTCACGAGTATAAGATCCGTGTAGTGCTCTACAGAAGTGGATCAATGCTGGTTCTTCATTCCCGGTGGTTTCCCTGGTTTCTTCTCCTGCTGCTGCTGCTGCTGCTGCTGCTGCTGCCCTCGGCCCGGGCCACTCATTCCTCTGCCTCGACCTCCGAAAAGACCACCTGCAAGAAAATAAGATGGAGATGGGGCAATAATTAATAATGCATCATACTTATACCGCGCTTTTTAGGACACGCAAACACACTTTACAATTACATTATTCATTCACTTTACACACTGGTGGTGGTAAGCTACTTGTTTAGCCACAGTCTGACAGAAGCGTGGCTGCCTATGGCCCCTCCGACCACCACCAAACACACAACCACATTCATACATAGGCAATATGGACTAAGTGTCTTGCACAGGGACACTTAGACAGTCTGCGCTCAGACAGGGACTAGAACCAGCGACCCTCTGGTTACAGGGCGAGCACCTAACCACTGCGCCACGGCCCCAAAAGATTGTGAAGACAGCTCTTCGCCGTAATCTTTACTGTAACAATGCTAGTGTTCATATTAATAAAAAAGGAAAATAAATAGTATCAGTGATGCATTGTGATGATGAACACTGGTTCGGACGTACATTGAATTTGTACAATTGAAGTTTTCTGAAGCAGTAGTCTTCTGTGTAAGACAAAAAATAGAAAGTGAACTAAATCGTGATAAAAATCAAAATTGTTAGATTATATTTGTACCATCATCACCCACCCCTAGTAGAGAAGTAAGTAATTCAATACCCTAACTTTCAACCAATCAACACAAGGCAGGCACTTGACAGAGGCTGAAACAACTGGAACAACGTGAACCCACAAAAAAAAAAAAAAAAGTCACCAAAACGGTTGGAAGATTGAGTCCCTATGCTCCCGAGCGGCGCAAGAAGAACAGTATCAACAGACATATTATCTGTCGTTAACAGAAATGTCATTAATTGTCTACATTAAGTGAAGACTCTACATGTGTTGTCTACATGTATACAAGTTGTGGTATTAAGGCCAGTGATTTCTACTACACTTAAACAGAACTGTTCCGAACCTCTCCCGGGTCCTCCTCGGCCTTTGCCCTGCTGTTTGTTCTGCTGAGCGCCGCCTCGACCCCGTCCCTTTGACATCACCTCCTCCTTCACCATATCAATGATCTCATCAGGGATACGCAGGTACTTAATGGTGCTGCCTCGGATGTAACACTCAGGCATCCTCCAGAACTTATCTCCGTCCTTCAATCAAGACACAAATCCAGACATGAACATGAATAGATACAGCGCATGTTTTGTTTGGCAAGATTTCTACAATAAGCCATTTTGAAAGACCATTACATTAATCTCTTAAAGGGGCACTATGCAACTTTTCACTGTTTTGGTCACATGTCTCCTTCACAGAGCACCCCCTACAGTTTCAGAGAATTGCCCTGCCCACAGAAAAAACACAAAGACTTTATATATAGACTCTAGACGATCATAAAGCTACTGTTCAACACAAAAACACCATCTGCTCAGTTTGGAGCTCTCTCTGTGTAAGCCAGTTTAAAAGCAATTTGTGGTTTTGGCGAGACCTGTGAATTGACCGAAGATGTCCAGGGACAGTCATCCTAGAGCAAGGAAGCTTCATTCACCCCACAACAACTCATTTAGGATCACACTGACCCTGAAAAGTTGCATAGTTCCCCTATAATGTACAAGGTTATGTTGGAGTTTATTATCGATACGTTTCAAATCAACCGTCTGGTTTTACCCTTGACGTGCAGATGACTTCTCTCAGATTGATGTTCATCCAGTTGTCACAGCTGACCAAGTGTCCGTTGTATGTTTCGCCATTTTTCAACTCCACCAGCTTTTAACAACATTAAAAGAGAAGCTTTGTTTTTGTTATCTTGTGCCTATATGAGGGTGGCTTTGACCAACGTAAAAATAGATAGATCACAGTCTCACAGGTAGTGGCACATGTGGGTTTTTTTAAGAATAAACACAAAAAATAAATTCTGAATTAAATCGAAATTGTGTTCTCACCATCGGATGATTCTGGGCAGTCTTCAGTAGCGACAGAGGAAGCTGAAATGTCAAACAAATACTTTATAACCTGCAATTCTAGTCTCCACAACACTGTTTACGCCGGGAATGACGCGTGACGAAAGGGCTCAAACCTTTGTTTATTAATGATTTGGGTCTTACAAAGCTAGTTAAAGAACACAGATATTGTGGCCAGGTTTTGTATGGCCCTAATACGCCGTCGTACTGTAGAACGTTTCAGTTAAACCACATTATACCATTCGTGCTAACTACATTAGCTTACCGGTCAATTTGATAATTATTAAGTGTAATTTAATGCATAACCTGTTGTGCATCTGTAATATACTACATTTAATAACAAGATCTTACCATGTCGGCGTATGTTTGTAAACTGAGTAACTTTGAATAATTCTTTTATATTTATCTTCGCCTGATTTTGGCTCGTTTTTGCGACCGGATATTCTTCTTCTTTTACTGATAATCAGGCGCCGCTGCGGGTGAAAATGAAAGGGGTTTTATTAGATTGCGCCCTCTGTCGTCCCCTCAAGTGCAATACATCAAGGGACGTGTTCGTAAAACGGAAATGGATCCAAGTCTTAAATAAGGGCAAAAGTATACATGTATAAGAGAGTATATAAGGTTTAAACCAGCACGAAACCCAATCTCAAACAATACAAAATAAAGCAGAACTAATTCAGGTTTGAACCAGGAATTAGACTCCTGAGTAGACTACCAGAAAGTACCAAGTGGTCCCCGAACCTAAAAAAATAAAATAAAATAAAAAAAGATAAATAAAATAAAATAAAAAAAAATAAAAATCGTTAACCATTGTTAACCAGTTTATGTTTACATTTTAATGGTTTATTTTTGACACGGCGTCCGATCCAACGGCCAAAGAAGACGACGCAGGGTACGTCCGCGGTTACGTCACGTCTCACGCAGCGTGACGCGGGCCACGCACTCGTTGAACCGGTCCGTCTCGTGCTACTGATCAGAGAAAAGTGAACGGTCAGCTGCAGAGGAGCACAGCGCTGCACCGGACGGCCCTGAATCCGACAAAAAACACACACAACACGGACGACAGCTCTGCGACGACACGGGACATGGACAACAGCAAACGGACGGTGGTCGTCACAGGTTTGTTCACATAATTTGCGTTTTCTTTGCGATTCTTTGCTTAGTTTTCGTGGGTGAAAGTTGATCCAATGACAGCTGCAATGGCGACAGGACTGTTTCTGTAAGACTAACACAAGACAACTAGGGTTTATCGGTTTCATATGTTAAATGAGTAACTGATAAAGTAGGCTGACTTAAGCTAATCTCACTGTGTTAAACGTGTTGCAAACGTCAATTAATTGTAATAACTCATTTATTAAGGTGTACTAAAAGGCCTTAAATTTAATACAACGTAATTATAGTGTTATACAATATTACAACAGAGTCTGTGCTACTTTGTCTTTGAGATTCATGGTTATACACTGCATGGTTTAGAAATACTAAGTCAAAAGTAGGCCATTGGATTATGTAAGTCTTGAGAAATGCCCCAAAAAATGTCAATAGTCTTGTTCAAAACTATACAAGCATGTAGAGCTTAAACTGTGGATGCCTAGTAAAATCCACTAATAGTAACTCACATCAAATGTCACTTCTGAGAATATGTAGTTTAATTGTACATTATTGTGGATAAAACAATGGAAATGGATACACACGGATCACACATTTTCGGATCCTGTTCACCTCAAACGTGTATGCAAAGTAGGCCGTTATATTATGTAGAGAAAATGCCCATAATTAACTGTAGTAAATATTATGTATTTAGTCAATTTTAGCAATCAGACCCAATATGTGAAATCGTGGTGTGACACACTAATATGTAACTGTGTCTCATGCAACTTGTGAGAAGATCTTGCAGCCTACATTTTTGTTAAAACTGTAAAAATAGTCCGTTCTAGTGCACTGATTGCGTCATACTAAAAGCTAGACGCTATTAACCTGATTGATTTTCCAAAACAGAAATAAAAAAACACATTAAAAATTCTTGAATATGCTAAACTCTACATGAACTATCCCAGTTTCAGTGTTTTCAGACACAAAGGCCTGCGTAGACTCTCCCTCTCAGCTGACATAAGTCCTGGATCCTGCCTGGGAACTCTTGTCTATACAATAGGGCCCGGTTCACAGCTGCCCGACCCCAGCGCAGTGCCTCTTTTCAGCCGCCTGTCAGACACCCAGCCCCCAGAGACCTCCTGACCCGGTGTGGGAAGGGGGCAGACAGAGGGAGGGGGGGTAGTTAAAGATCCATGTATAAACAAGTCTGGATCCATAATATCCTAAGGCGACTACTAGGGTAAGACAAATGCTTGGCTGCTAATGGAACAAAAACACACTTCAGTCGTAACTTACACAATTAACAGCCAAGAAATCAATTAACAGCTACTCTTTTACACTGGGATGACGGGTGGATCAGTCCATTTTCGTTCCAGAATACAATCCCACTGTAGTTGACATATGTTGCTATTGTTTTTTACGATATATAATATTCTCTACACAAAACAAAATGTATGTAAAAGCCTGCTGACCTGAACATGTCCTGAAAGGCATGAGATCTTCTTCCAGACAGGTTTAAAGTGTGCTGTGAATCTGTGAATACTGAATACCCCTCTGATACGCTTCAATAACAGAACAGTTGATGTGGCCCGGGAATTCCAATAACTGAGATATTGTTTTGTAGGGTTTGGTCCTTTCGGAGAGCACACAGTGAATGCCAGCTGGGTCGCAGTACAGGTATACCACCTTTATTTTTACTGTATCAATGCCAGTGTTCATATTAATAACAAAGGGAAATATAGTATTGACTGTTATGATGAACACTGAATTTCAGTCATGTTAAAATAGAAATCGTGATCTCAACAGACTCGTGATATTATATTATTACAATATCATATAAGTATTGAAAGCTAGACACATCAGGAGTTGAGTAGCTGTATACTTGTATATGTAGTCTGATTGATTTTTAATGTGTGGCTGACATTTTCTGCAGTAATAGTGTGTGGTTTTATGGACACTGGGGGTCTCTGGACAGTGGTCTCTCTGGGGAGGGAGGGTCTGATTGTCAGGGCGTCTAGACAGACTTGATAAGGATATTAAATACAAACAAAGGGGGGTTTGAGACCAGGTCACAGACGTGGTCAAATAAGCCTTATACAATAGGACTGGGGTCAGTGTCCAGAGAGAGGGCAGAGGGAGGTGTTGAACTGTGAGCACAGATTCATCTTTATGTCACACTGTCATTACTGTGGGCACAAGAGTATTTAGCCTTGTATGTTGAGTCATTCTGAGACTAACCACTGTATAATGCAAACAATTGTGACATATTTCACAATGGAACTACGTACAATAACACCTAAAGGCACATATACAGTGTGTGCCCTGCCTCAGGCCCAAAGCTGCTTTTATATTGAGGAGAATGCATTATTATTTATTTTACACAGCATTTATTTTGTGTTTTTCAGGAGCTGAAGAAGCTTGGTCTGGGTGATGTGGACCTCCATGTGTACGAGCTCCCGGTGGAGTATCAGACCGTTCAGACTCTGGTGCCTGCTCTGTGGAAACAGTACAATCCACTGGTAAGACACTGGGAACTAAGTATTATACGTCCGGGATCACGGCCTGGTTTGTAACTTAACTGTCCAACAAGCTTGACCACATTCACAATACAGCCGTGAAAAGACCATGAACCCATACACACCATATATGAACAGGGTGTGATACGAACAGGAACAATCATAACCACTGACCACAAACACCCACTGTTTATTTGTTTGTTTTATTTAGTTTATTTGTCAGGGACCATATACATCAGCATTAATCACAACAGAAAATATGCCTAGTACCAGATTATAGCTCTCAGAACTCATTTCCATCTGCGGTCCCTGGACACACAAAGACACACAAACATACAGTTTACTGAATAAGCTGCTAACGCACAGCGGACTGAGGGTCCCACAGTGTAGACCAACAGACTCAGACTCTATCCTCCAATGCACACATTATGGGTAGAAAAATCTTTTGGTAAATGTAAAAGGTGTTTGTGAATGTTCTTAAAAAAGTAACTCAGTACAGTATTCATTATTATTGTTAGTTTCTTTACGTTTATTTGTGAATTGTATTAGTAGCTGTTCTTAGTCAATCTGAGCACAAATAGATGAATCAGTAAAGCCGGTACACGTATCTTAACTGGAGAAGGCTGACTTTTACATAATACAATTATTCTGTTTGTCATATGAGCACGTGAAACCTTTGTATAGATCTTCAACAATACATAGCTTTTGGTAGACAGCCCCAGCACCGTTCTGTATTTAGTTACTTATTGCCTCTGACAGTTAGATGTATTTTAACTTCATTTCTATTGATTCCCAGTTGCTCGTGCATGTTGGCGTCTCGGAGATGGCCACCAAAGTGACTCTGGAGAAGTGTGGCAGAAACCACGGATACAAAGTTCTGGACAACAGCCGGTTCTGCCCCGATTCGCACTGTTGCATCGTGGGAGGTCCAGACTGTATCGAGTCAGTTATTGACATGGAGTCTGTGTGTAAGAGGGTGACTGCCTCGGGGCTGGGGATGGCCGTGTCAGTGTCTAAAGACGCTGGAAGGTATGTGGTTCCATGCATTTGTATTTAGTGTTTCAAATAATCATAGAGCTCAGTCGATTATTGGCTTTTCAGTATATCAACATTACCATGACGTGGGGTTCTAAAGGGTACATGTAAATGATTAATTTGAGTATACACGTGTCATGTCAAGCTGCCCGATTTTTTGTGTGCAATATCCACAGTTGCTTTTTACAGAGACATGCAGCTTCACAGAGATGACATATGCTGTTCATTCACAGTATTAATGAAGAGCTCACTTTACTCTAATGATTAAGGTTTAGGGGTGGCTCAGTGTTTATGGGTTCAGTTCTCATCCTGGGGCCTGCATGTCTTTCTTGTGGTACTGTGGGTTGCCTCCATCTTTCTCCCACCGTCCAAACACTCACACTGGAGGCCAACCATATCGGACCACTGTGTGAACAAGCAGCACATAAGCAGTCTGTATTCTTAATCCTAATGTTATATCTATGTGTCTTCCTGATGACAAAACTGGACTTTGGCATGGTCATGTGAGCAGGTGGGGGTACGGGCCAGCCAAGGCACAGTTAAAAAAAAAACATCCAGAGTGATTGAGTGCTGGTCAGTGTACGTCTCTGTGTCAGCCCTGCAAAAAACTGGCCCCGTCTAAAGCCCATAGGTGCAATACTAAATCTACTAAATGAGTCGTCGTCTACACACAGCTATCAAAACTGGTCAATATTTAAACAGTACACATGTTTTTGTTCTTCTCTTTAGATACCTGTGTGACTTCACTTACTACACCTCCCTGTACCTGAGTCACGGCCGCTGTGCCTTCGTCCACGTGCCTCCGCTGGGGAAGCCCTACAGCGGGGAGGCCCTGGGGCTGGCTCTACAGGCCATCCTCCATGAGATACTGGAGCTGCTGGAGGAGCAGGAGGAGATCCATTGTAAACAGCACTTACTATAGAGCCATGTCCACTTAAATACTGGTGTTCTTACAAAAAACAGATGATATCTACTAATGCTCTCACTGGTGACAAACATACAATGAAGTGTCTTGCAACATTTGGGTTGTTAACAGTTAAAATACCTCAAAAGATGTGGACAGGGCAGAAGTGATCCTCAAATGCCAAGCAACTAAATTCCTTAAAAGAGAAATTGCACTTAATTATAACAAATTGACTTTTTTTATTGCCTTACTTAACAGTTATTAACAGTTGATTTCAAGGTTTTTATTCAGCCCACTTTGGCAAATGCTACAATAGTTAATTCCTAAATGTGACTCCTATTATGGCACCTTATAGAGTTAGGGTTATTAAATAGGATACACAGTAGTTGTCACATTAGGGACATTGTAGCGTTTGCTTTTTTTCGCTTGAAATAATTGAAATAATTGTGATGCAAGCAGTTCATTGACGTAGTTATTTTAATAGTGCGACTATAATATATTGTGCAGGCCCACTTCAATGACCTTTCAAATTCAATTGAATGAATTAATTGAGCTTTTTGTGAAAATATTCCGTTAGTCCTTTCCTTTGAAGTCTCTTTTCTTCGTGAGAAGTTGTTACGTTGCCTTCTTTTACTAAGGTTCTTTAAATCAGGGAACGGGTTGGTTCCAGCTCATATTTCCCCAGTTTTATTGTTTGTTGTTTTTTTGCCCAATTCAGACAAAATCCACTCCACTGAGATCTGACCACCGGATGTGCAATGTTATTTTACAGATCTCTACATCAACCGACTAATAGACCACGATACTGTGTTTGGATTTGTCTTCATATTTCTATTGCTGCACAGTTTGAAATGAAAAGTTGCAATAAGATAATAATATTATTGGGTCCAAACTGCTGTTGGTGAAGCAGGAGTGTCTGGAGTGTCACCATAGTGACAGTGAAAGATGTCTGCAAAACTGCATTTGAATTTGTACGATTGAAACCATTAGAACCATCTGTAGCTCGTGTTTCAAACGATCAATTTCAAACGTGAAAGTGCGCCCTTTCAGCAGGAACTCTACCAGATGGATCTGTGGAACGCATACCTGTCATCTGGCATTTGTAGGGTTAATACTTAATGCCAAATAATTAGGGATGCACCGATATGGAATTTCTTGTCCGATACCGATGCTGATATTTCAATAACCAATTTGGCCGATACCGATATTCTCTAAACATGTTTTAGTCGGCCATGTTTCTGACTCTTTCTAAACCTAAATATTAGAAGTTATCTTTTAGAAGAACAGGCCGTCTGTACAGGCCGATACCGATATCAGTCGAAAATTTAATTATTGGGCCGATACCGATATCTGTTAAAAATGTAATTATTGGGCCGATACCGTTATCAGGCGAAAATTTAATTAACGGTCGATACCGATATCAGTCAAAAATGTAATTATTGGCCGATATCAGTCAAAAAATTAATTATCGGCCAATATCAGTCAATCACAAATAATACAAATATTTAGTTTTTGTAGAAATGTCCACACAAATCCCCAACGGTGATTCTCAACGTTATTGCATCCTCAGTTCAAACTGTGCGGCTGTATCTACTTCTTATTGAAAGCTTTCTGTTGTTCTTTTCATTGAATCAGTGTAAAGCTGCTTATATTATATCAAAACACTGATTTTATGAAGTTGGACATTTATTCTCGTCTGATTTGGGCTTCAGATTTTGATTTCCTGATTTTATGTAGCACTTTCATTTCTCAGTTATTCTCTGTAACATTTGTAGTCAGTGAATGTGAATGTCTTCTGTTTTATTCTGAATACGTAGCTTTTCCACATTACACACACATGATGATGATGTTACCCCTCCCCAGGTGTGAATGTCAGGCGTTGTCCTCTATTATTAACTAATTAAAACCCCACTTTTATATATTTAGTTACTTTTAATGGTCTCGCAATAGTGTATCCTCTCACAGAAACATATAGCCCAATTATTGATGTTTTTTTATGTATGGATTCATTTTCTGAGACTTTATTACTGCATTTAAAAGTGGTACATTTTGGTGCTGATCTTGTGTACTGTATGTAGCATCGACCCTCTTTCACACATAAAGTCTCCTGTGCCTTGAAAACATGCCCAAAAGATCCATGTAGATTTTTTTTACTAATAATGTCCTGTTCTGTCGACCTGTGGCTACCTCAGAAATATTTTTATCTCAAACTGGTGCTATGTCCAATATCTAATGGCAAATAAAGAGGACTGAACTTCTCTCATTGTCTTGTCTGTTTGTGTAGAGGGATCATCTTAAAATATATTGCAGACTTGAGGTATTTTATTAACAATTCTAACTAACTAACTAACTAACTAACTAACTAACTAACTAACTAACTAACAAACAAACAATTTTATTTATTTATTATTATTATTATTTTTTTTTTTTACAAAGTTTGAACCAGGTGAAGCCAAAACTGTGCCTGAGGACTTGTGGATAACACATTTTCACAGACTATGGAGGTTTTTTTAATCTTAAATGCAAAATATATATATATATTTTGCTCTGTGTGGGTTGTTCTCTCAGTAAATAGCATGTTTTAAGAATCTATAATTTGATTACTAAATTAGTTGACGATTATTTCTATTATTGTATTATTATCAGCCCTAGTTCCACATATTTTATGCTCTTATTACATGTCTATAACACTGATAGACCAGAGCATAAACACCAGGTCAGTTCCCCATGTAATTTAATTCTGCCATTCTACACAAAACCAATATTATGTCAGATGAAAGAGGAACTGACATAAAACTGCGAACATTTTCAAAAATATTCTACTCTGTATCGTGTATTTATGTAGAACAAATTTAAAATACATTGAAATGGTAAAAATTATGAGAAATTTTAAATCAGATAAATCTTTTTCAACATCAGTTCTAGTATCCAGTCAGTTCATTGATAAAAATGTAACCAAATGATTAACCATTT
The DNA here is from genome assembly GCA_036025475.1 of Philypnodon macrostomus. NCBI lineage: Eukaryota > Metazoa > Chordata > Actinopteri > Gobiiformes > Eleotridae > Philypnodon > Philypnodon macrostomus. Next base: position 2,714 of record JAVQKC010052469.1, on the reverse strand, counting down.
ACTACTATGGGCCATCTTCCTCTGTTGCTAAAATAAACTGTATCACGGTATCACACTTCTGCGGTAGTAGGCGCCTCGTCTTCACCGATTCTGGAGGACTTTCCTGGAGCGCTTCTTTCCAACGCTCACAGCTGATTCCCGGAAACGGCAGCAGAGTGAGCGCTCCTCCCGCAGCCCCAGAGAGGATCTCCGGTTCAGCACACGTCACTCGGCGCTGGACCTGCTGCTGTGGTTCTGTGCGCAGCATTTTCTCTTGTTTGGGTTTAAAATAAGAAGAATTCGCCGCCTCTGGAGCACAAGACGAGACATACACACACGGAGATTTGATCATTTTATATTTTATTGGGAAGAGATTACGAGAGAAGCGAAAGTTGAGCCGACATGAGTGTGGAGGCGTACGGGCCGAGCTCTCAAACCCTCACCTTCCTGGACACTGAAGAAGCGGAGCTGCTCGGAGCGGACACCCAGGGCTCCGAGTACGACTTCACGGACTTCACTCTGCCCAGCCAGACGCAAACTCAAGGCCAGACCCAGAGCCAGCTGGACAGTCAGGTGTGTAGCTTTCGTTTCACCGGAAAAGCACCATGATGTGGGGTGTTAGCGTTAGTTAGCTTCGATGCTAGGTTAGCGCTTCCTTCTTAGCCCGCTATTATTTGACACAGACAGTCGGCTAATGCTGCTAGCCCCACGCTAGTTGACAAACCAATCAACTCTGAATAAAGTAGCGTTTCTTTATCTTTGATGTTTGAAAACAAGATGGCCACAGAAAAGCCGTCTGTGAAAATAACGGACTTTTACAACTATTTAAAACGGTTTGAAATCTCACTGTTTGGAATTTCGTTGAATATGTGAGTTTTTTCGCGCCTGGGTTCACCATATGTTAGCATCAAGTTGTTAGCAGCAGGATACTTGCTGTGAAAGTTAGAGCATACATATCTTTATTGCGTGTCATGTTTGTTTATACATTGTCTTTATCTGGCTTTTACTGGGCCTTTTCTTTTATTTGAGTCTGTTTTTATTGGATTATTAATGGATATATTTTGCACTTTGGTCTACCGAGGTTGTGTGTAATAATGCATTCGTTTTATATAGTGCTTTTCTCAAACACTCACACTGACAGAAGCGTGGCTGCCAGTTTGTGCCGACCACCACCAATCACACAACCACATTCATTCATTCATAGGCAATGTGGGTTAAGTGTCTTGCCCAGGGACACAACGACAGTGTGCGCTCGGACGGGGACTCGAACCACCGACCCTCTGGGTGAAGGGCGAGCGCCTACCCACTGCACCACTGCTGCTATATGTGCTATATAAATAAACTTGACATGACTTGGCTTGACCCTGCCCGGTTGGACAGTTTATTCACACGGGGACGATGCTGTTTCATGTACAAACACACAAAAGTTCAAAATACCTCAATAGGTCCCGGTTCTATTTCACTAGACTGTCTTACTATACCCAGTGTATCTGTAGTTCCATGCAGCCTGATAATACACAATAAAACAAAACATAATGAGGCGCCAGTATTAATTAATCTTCCTTTATGTTGCAGTTGAATGGTCCTGATGATGGTCTTCATAATGGGGGCGTGGACGACCCTGTGGCCAAAACCAGCCAGCTGCTGGCCGAGCTGAACTTTGAGGAGGATGAAGAGGACGCCTACTACACTAAAGACCTGCCTGTGCACGCCTGCAGGTACCGAGACTGACACTTTCACTTCCTCTCGTTTGTGGCTGTCACTTTATATATTGTTTCCAGCACATGAAGGTGGGCCAAATAAACAAAACTATAGTTAAAAAGATTTCAAGTCGTTTATTTACCAGCATCACTGTGTATAAAAATATATATATTATATGAGGAAAATTAAATAATATCCGTATTTAGTGAGTTCATTTTTAGAGAGGAGTTTATCAGTTATTAAATTGAATAAAATAAATTATGAAAAATATATTCATGTGTGTAACAAAAGCTACAAAGCATAAAATACATAGCAATGTTGATTTTATCTCAAAACATTGCCCAAAAATGTGTCTGTAAATCACACAACTTCACACAAATGATGCAATATTATGTAATTGGGAGTTTCAAGTTTGAATTTTGACCCTCTCCTGCCACCGTAGTTTATGGACTTTGAACCAGAAAGCAATTGTTAGGGAAAATGTGAATTGTTATTTTGGGTTCGACAGGTTAGTCACACTTTTTGTTATTGTTTATATAGATCTAGATTCTTTGCATGTTTTGAATTTTGTATTTGTCCTGTAGTTACTGTGGTATTCACGATCCCGCCTGCGTGGTCTACTGCAACACGAGCAAGAAGTGGTTCTGCAACGGACGAGGCAACACATCTGGCAGGTCGGTGATAAACATCTGTTTAATGGTTATATTTTTATGGTTCACAAACCTTTGCTTTCACACCACCATGTTAAAATGCAGATGATCAGATTTCCTGTGAAGTGCTCACTGTTGTCGCCTTGACAACGGGGGCGTGTCTCAGGAAGAGATTGTTGTTTTGGTTTCATGTGGAGAAATGCTTCAACTTTAGAGGCTTGGTTTACAGTTAAAATGGACAGATATAATCACAAAACTAGCTTAGATTATAAAGAGAGATGGTAGTAAAGATATAAACTGTTTAGGAGCCGTTTATTTCACTATATTATCACGTATTGGGAAACTATCGGCTACACAGGAGCCTGCTGCTGTAGCGGAGGATAA
>JAVQKC010052463.1:0-15651 GCA_036025475.1 Philypnodon macrostomus | reverse complement strand
GGTGGAGGTGATGGAGGTGACGAAGATGCCGCTGGAGCCGGGACTGGGATGTTGGCTGATGAGACTGGTGTTCTGCTCTCATTCCTTCCTTCTCTCAGTGGCTGCTCAGGACCCTGTCCTGGCCTGTTCTGATGTCTCAGAGCATGTAGCAGGTTGAATTTAAAGCAGCTCCAGCAGGGGGAGAGCTAGACCACACATATCAATAACAGGAGCACTCGTTTCACATGTAATATCAATTATTAATGATTTTAGGGCTGCAAAATAATCTTCAACTAATTTCTTTATTGATTAACTATTAATTGATTAACATGGTATTAACTAAAGGGAATGGTTTATCTCTGAGCACTCAACATGTCTAGTAAGCAATAGTCTTTTTAGTCCGCCAAATAATCTTTTTTTTTGTGTGTTTATTTTGGAACTACAGGACATATTGCCACCAGTATATGACCTGGATCAGACCTATATCCATCCCACAGCCACACTAAGCAGCAGACTCTGGCTCCTGTGACTTGTGAAGCCCAGACACAGCTGTCCCACACGGGCTCCAGCAGAGGCATCTGTCCCAACATGTCCACATCATGTCCTCCTCATGTCCTACAGCTGAGACCACTTCACCTTTGACCCCGGCACATGTGTCCGACGAATCAGTACCAAACAAAGACGAACTGTTACACTAAACAGCTCAGTGCATACCTCTGGATTAAGGAGCGTGTGTGTTCAAGGCTGCGTGTCCCTGTGGTGGTGTGGTGTACAGTACAGGGATATATATATAAATGGACGTAATATTTTGGCATTTTTTATTTTTAATATAATTTCATCATTCAGCTGTTCCTTTATGGATACATTTTTTTGACTTGGCATAGGTTTTACATCAGATGCTCTTCCCGACGCAACCCTTTCCATTTATCCAGGTTTAGGACTGGGCCAAAAATAATCTAGACATATCACTAGTTTTAGCCTATAAGGTTTTGCAGACTCTTTCAACAGAGTTTTACCTTTACACACAGTAAATACACTGTACATTGTGTGGCATGTTTATAGTTTTGTGAGTTCTTCTTACTGTGTGTGCTGAAACGCTTCAAACGGCCTTTACTTAATTAGCAAACTCATATAATTGCCGGCCTTGATTCAAAAGCCTATATTCTCCTAGCCTAGTCCATTCACCATCTTGCTCCTGTCAGTCACTGAAGCCCTGAGCAGCAGATGACGAAGTTTGGATTACAGGCCGTCGTGTGTACACAGGCTCTTTGTCAAAGTACTTGTGTAAAGAAGCCGTTCATTCAATGAAAACCCTGAGGACCACCTGTTAGTAACACACTTCACCTCTGTTGGGCGACCGCAGGCAGCAGCTGACACACACAGTCGCTGCAGAGGTTAGGGTTTCTAAGGCACTGAGCGTTAGCTAAACTTTAGGTGCTAATCTCAACGTCTGGACATAGGCAGGGTAGAGCTGATGAAATCTAAAAGTTGGGGATGGTCTGTATGGTGGTCAAATATTTGAACTTTTTGTGACTCGTTTATGTAAGTAGAAGCTCTCAAGTAAAAGTCCAAATAATCCAAATAAAAGTCAGTTTTAATGTACTGTCTGTATTACCAAAATAACTAATTTAACTCTTAAGGAAAAGCAAAATAATTCTATCTGTTTAGTCTATTCTTGATTCATCATGTTACTCAAAGAACAAACTCTAGCTAGGTAAGTGACTGGTGTGGGCCTTGAATGTTGGTAATCTCTGAGATCTGCTGAACGTGAGCGAAGTGGAGGCTGTAAAACTGATCCATAAACACAAGTGTGTGGCAGCTGGGCCTCAAAAGACTCAAAAAACAGCCATTTAGAAAATCTTTCTACCCAGTTATATTCTTTAAACCTCACCAGTTTATTTGTCTACTTAAATGCAGAACGCTCACTCTGCTTTGTCCTGACTATTTTGATCTGCTGTCAAATTTACAAGCTATTCATTTGTAGAAAAATGTAAACTACCCCAGTTACACCAAGTGATTTCATGGTCTATTGAGAATACTATGGTTTTATGAGATGTTTGAACTATATTGTTTTTGTTTTTCTTTGGCTTGGCTTGGCTTGGTATTTTAAAGTCTAATCACTGTTAAAGGTAGTCCCTACGGTTCAATAAACATTTTTTATTTTACAAAAATGCTTTATCCGACTCTGTTTTTTAATTTTACATTTTCTTATTTTAAGAAACCTTCGGACCACACCTTGAAGCATTTTTAAGTAAAATACAAACATACAAACTAAAACATATACTGGTTCCAAAAAGGGGGAAAAGAGCCTCATTCATTCAGTGAATTTATGTAACCGCTGCTGCTCCATCTCTAAAAATGGAAGTGTACACAGAGAGTAGAGATAAATTTAGCTCTGATTTCAAGATATCAGGTCCGTCGTGAAAACATGCTTTAATAATAAACTAGAGGTTAAGCAATGATCTCGAAGGAGCAGGTGTCAGATTGTGCAATAAGAGTTCGAGAAAGTCAACAGAGCACTTAATTTGAGAGACATAAATAAAAACTCACCATAAGACCATTAGAAAATGTCTTTGTTATTGATGGGAACATTCAAGCTCATCATTAAAGACCAAACTCAAAAATTAAACTTTCCAATAGATTAATAAAACAGGGGAAGAAATATATTCATTGTTCCTATACAAACAATGAATTAGTTAAGAGGTTTTTTTACTTAACAAGGAGTGGATTTAGGTTTAGGGGTAGCAGGGCAGTCAACTACGATCTCTCGAACTGGAGTCTGTATGTACTCCTTGTGTTACTGAGGGTTCGTGGAAGCTTTGTCCCACTGTCCAAGGACATGCATGTTTTAGGTGAATTGGTAAACATAAAATTGCCTGAACTGAATGAGTGTGTCAGTGGATGTCTCTGTGTCGGCCCTGTGACTATATATAGCGTATAACTGTATTATTATGCCGTTTTACTCACAGTCTTGCTCCAGACCAGCCCGGTGCAATGATGCTGTTTGATGAAGGACTGCATCTCGGTCCAAATCGAGAGGTACGAGCGAACCCAGTCCACATGACGCCTGTCTCTGAAGAGGACAAGGCAAACTAATCATGTTAATATTCAAAGATTCTAAACAGCTCCAGGTTGGACTGAACTGGTCAAAGTCAATGATAGGGGAACTACTTCATACACAGCAAGCCCTTAAACAGTAAGACATGCCTTTTAGAATAATTCAGTTATTAATTCATTAACTATGATCTCATGTCCTGCAGAAAATGTGGCGTATTCTTTTAGTTAAGCTCAATGATGCAGGAACGATACCAAACAATATCGACATGTGAACTTTATTTAACCAGGTAAGTCCCACTGAGATTCAGAATCTCTTTTTCAGGGGAGTCCTGGCCCGAACAGAGAACCTATAGAACCCTCTTACGTTTCCTTGTAGTCCTTGAGCACTCTGTTAGTGTAGAAGGTGGCAGCATCATTCATCTCTTTCACATAAGGACCAGGCTTTATATTCTGAAAAACACATTTAAATTCAATTCATTATTCTTTCATTGTAAGAGCGACATAAGTATTTAAAAAGCTAATGCTGCCTTCTACATTTGCTCAGAAAAAACACACAAAGCTCATAGTGGTTATTGGAAGTTTTGGGGAGGTTTTTTTGTGTGTGATTTCTGTTAAAAGAAAAAGTGCTTCTTTGACAGCAACATACACTGAGCAGAGCCAGAGTCTATTTGATCTAAAAAACCAAAGACTAACAGAGAGGAGGACGCTGATGTTAAACAGACTGTAGTGGATAAATTAGGGGCGGGCGATATGATGAAAATGTAATTGTGATGTTTGAAGTTATGACAATCTGCTAATCTGGGAAGATCATTGAATCATGATACAGTGCATTTAATTATGCACTGCTCTTCACCTTCATTTTTACTGTATCAATGCCAGTGTTCATTTTAATAAGACAGGGAAATTAAATACCATTATGTTTTATGATGAACATTGGATTGAATGTACATTGAGTTTGTGTGGGTTTTTTGTGTAAGGTAAAACAATCTTTGTGAAAATCGTGATCTTGATCTTAATAAAGTCGTTATAATATATTTTTAACATATCGCCCATCCCTAGGGTCTTCTATAGGTTATAAACTAGTGATTAGGCATAACATTATGAGCACCTCAACAAATGACCATGCACTGTGTATTCTGTTTACAGAGTAAACAGTAACTTGATAGTGATAGTGATAGCAGATAGTGACCAATGCAAACTTGGAAACCCCACTTGTGTTGCAGTTTTGGAGATCACAATTTGGCATATTTTTTAACACAGGTGGCATGATGAAGAGAGACTCTGTTCACTTCAACTGCCAGTGGTTATAATGTTATGCTTGATCAGTGTAGAATCCCCAAAACACATGAATTATAAAGTGTGTCTTGTGTAGTGTAAATAACATGTGAAGTCTTTCTCACCACGGCCACCCAGCCCAGCGCCGGGATGCTCTCGCTGACGGCCGAGAGGTGGTTGAAGAGGATGCTGCCACGGTTTCGTTCTCTGAAGTTCTGGATCTCCTGGATGTGATCGGAGATGGGCTTCAGCAAGTCCTGCATCTCTGTCTGTGGAGGAAGAAGAGAGAAAAGATAATTATTATTATTATCACGTAATTTGTTGGGGCTTTCAATAATAATAATAATAATGCATTAGTTTTATACAGCACTTTTGTCAATACTCAAAGACGCTTTACATTACATTATTCATTTACTCCACAGTCACACCCGGTGGTGGTAAGCTACTTGTGTAGCCACAGCTTCCCTGGGGCACACCGACAGAGGGGGTGGTGGTGGAGGGGCTCTCCAACCACCACCACATTCATTCATTCATAATCTTTTAATCTTATTCATTCAAATGTAGGGATGGGACAGTACTATACAACAATATCAATTATTTGATCAAAACAATAACAGTATATTTTTTGTGCCAATAAAATGTATTGTTGTGCATTTTAAATAATTTATTAAACACACTGTTCATGAATTATTATGAGATTATTATTAAACATAATTATATGGTTATAGGACAGGAACGTGACTCAGTTTCGCACAAAAAATAAACAGCAAATTAATCATAACTTCTACTAGTAAAACAATACACTCTTGGCCTTATGTAGTGTATTTGACCTTGAAAATGGGATCTTCTAGTTCAGGGGTAAATGCTGTTATCTATTCAGTATCTCACATTCAAATGTAGCCTTTATTGACCACTTGTGGCTGGAAATAGTATCTTTGGCCCAATCCCACAATCAAACACAAAAAAAGGATTCAGAGAGTATTCTTCTACATCCACATCATTGGCCAATTACTGACGCTTGATCCTGACCCCTCCGCCAGGGTAGCTAATTTCCCCTATATGCACTAAGTGAGTTAATATGCACATTATGTATCTGGAAAGGGACTTACTAGTCTTTGTTGACTTTAGTGTATCTAAAACAACAGGACAGGCTGCTGTGGCTTTACCACAGAGCCAGAGGTGTCAGATTTCACAAGACAGGAGGGGCACTTGTCCCATTCCAGTGAATGACAAATTCTTTGAAAAAGATCCTGGATCCAGACGGTGATCCGGTGATCAGTCCCAAAATCTGAACACTTCTTCCTTGTGTCACCCCTGACCTTCCCTGAAAATGTCATCCAAATCCATTCAGTAGTTTTTGAGTAAAGTTGCTAACAGACACACACCAACACTACTAAAAATAATAATGACCATAACTTTGCAAACAGACTAACAACTATGTCAATAATCCATCTTTTGTAAAGAAACATAATCATAATCAAAAGTCTGATAACATGAATACTATTATGTAAAATGTAATTAAACCAAAAGTAGCAAAAAACATGTCATCATGCTTCAGATGATCTCGCTCTCGAGAATAACCATGATCTAAAATGGTGTTCCAACTCTTTTCCTGTTTTTGCTGCCAGTACTTCACCTTCTCACAGTCAGTGCCAGCCAGCATTTCCTAAACAAAGCTACAGGACTTATTTTATTACTTGAATCTTTTTCCATTGGATTTTCCAGCTCTCCAGCCCCCTCCTCCTCTCTGATTCTCGTCACTAAAAACATTCCTGGGATCTTGGGGAGATCCCTGTGTCCTTAAAAGGCCTGCACCTCTCTCAATGTTTACACTTTACCTTTTCACACACGCCGCACACGTGAAGATCCAGGAACAAGATGTCTCACCCTTCATTTGGCTGCAGCTGATCCATACAGAACATGTCATACAGTGCTGTGCAAATGTTTTAAGCCAATGTTAACAAATGCTTTCAAAATGTTTCACTTTGGAGTTGACTTGTGTGGTAAAGTAAACAAGGAATGTTTTTTTTGTCATGCTCATCCAATGATGAGAAGCAGATTAATAAATGCATAAAGATTATACAGTGATTTAGAAAAGGCAGCCCCAGTCTTCACACACAATACATGACCATGAAGAGGCCAAGTCCAGGTCACATGTGAGACCGACAACAGGCTCAAATATAGAACATGACCATAAAAAGACACACAGCAGCAGAGCACTACAGAGGAGAGAGAGAGGCGTGTGTGTGTACAGATAAAGACAGCACTGGACACACTCACACACACTTTCTGAACTGATCAATGTCCAACGTCTGGTTCAGGGGCCAATACTAGTCAACATGATTTTACTAGAACAGTCAAAATACTTAAAGCATGTTATAACATCGATATGGTTTGGTACAGTAGCCCCTTAAGAAGTTTGTGTTTACATTAGGTTCAGGAGAAGGTATCTGTTACGTAAACACTGACATAAAGTTGAGTTTATTAATAGGGGAATAAAGCATATTTAACAGGGTTTTAAGTAAAACAGAAACGCTAGTCTGTTTCAAGCCTTATCTCGATGCACAGTAATGTTGAGTAATGTTAATGAGGACCAGAGGATTATAACCTCAATAGACTGGAACAGGAGTAAGACAATATTATTTACAATGAGTTTCATGTGATAAAATGTAGTTTTATACCCATCTCATCACAAATCTTTTAGATTAAATCCCAAAACTAAATCTCCATCTGCTGCTCTCTGTCACCCACCCGTCCCACTCTTGGCCTAGTCCCAACCTGAGTCCATATAACCCTCTCTGAATGCTCTTTTCACAGGATTTTGACCAATGACCCGACAGACAGGGCCGGTCACTTCCTGGTGGCTCTGTGGACCCGATTACACTCACAACACAACAACAGGAGGCCAATGGGATGATATCATATGGTCTCTCTCTCTCTTTCCCATCAGCCTGTATATGTACGTGAACATGCTGGGAATGTGTTGTATTAGCATTTTCTTCCTCAAAGAGCAGCGTAATCCCTCTGTGAACGGCCCGGCTTCACTGGGAAAGACTGCAAACGGGGATACTATAGAGGCCATTTTCTGCTTAAATAAGTTACAGATGAGCATAGGGGTTATTAATATGAACACTGCCATTGTTACAGTAAAAATAAATGAATGCACTGTATCACGATTCAACAATCTTCTCAGGTTAGCAGATCATCAAAATAAACATCGCCATTTAGCAGCAGAGCCCTTACCTGTCTCCATTTTGCAATTGTACAAAGCCAACCTGGGCCATTCCTGACCTTTTCTAAACCAGACAGTGTCAGCAAAACTTTATTCATTTGCACAACAGGGTAGCGTTGGTGAAATTGGTGTTAAACGGTTACCTGTGCTGGGTACTGATGAGTGGCAGCCATTTTAAGAAGCTTCTTTTGCGTCTGTAAAGCGGTGTGCACCATTTCTGCCTGTCAATGGGAAAAAACACAATTAATAAAATAGCCCCTATATTAAGCAAACCCCTCAAACTAAGTATAGGACTCTGGATTACACTGTAGGGCTTTCTTCTCATGCCTTAACGCAAACCAATAAAAAGTGCACACATACACTCTCAGACACAAAATGTTGGGTAAGTCCCAGCCATCCATGTCCTGTGTGTTTGGATACAGAGCTCTAGTCCTGGGCCAAGGGAACCACCAGCAGTTTCTCCATAAAAGGACTTTCAGAAACTACCTCTGGCTTTTATTCACTCTGCATTCTCTATCTCCTCACGCTGAAGCGACAGGACCCACAGATAAAGGGGCTTCATTCATGGGACACAGCCAAGAATAATAACAGGATAATTTAGTTTCCCATATATTTATGTGCCTATAGGGGAAATAATTAATTCATCTGAGTTTAGGGCATTCGCAGTAGCTTTTACATTTTCAGAATATTGGTGTGAAATTGAAGACTTTGTAACTAGAATGTACAATGTGAATTTTTTTCCACCTGTCCAAAATGCAATGTAATTTCACCGGGTCCTTTGGGGTCCCGGAGGGCAAAGTAGACACAATATTTGCATGGATGGTTACAAATTGTGTTGATCTAATGTTTAATTCACTTTTTTCATAATGAGGAGCCATTAGTTAAATTATTGAAAAGAATATGCACGATTTCATTATTACCACTTGCCATAACCCAGACTATTTTTGCAACAAAGCACAGAGCTAGGATCCAAATAAGACAACCCTCTTCAGTAGCTGTTTAATACATTATCTTTGGGTCAGAGATCAACCATACTCCCATCCCAGATCTATAGACCCCAGATGCATACACTACAATGATACTTCAAGCTTAGTCTAATAAAATATACTGTACTTAATCATTCGAGAGCAGCTGCCTGTGATGAGTTCATGAATCAAGCGAAAGACAAAGACTGTAGAGGAAAGCAGTCAGATAAATATTATTAAAACTGAATAACAGTTGCATTCCTTTTTTATAAAGTAATTTACAGTAAAATGTTCAGAAGTTTAATTCTCGCTAAGCTATTGGAACAGACAGTATAAAGGACTAAAAAATTGGAATCTGGCAACTCTGACAACTTCCTGATAGACCTTATAGATTGTAGCAGCAACTATGGGCCTTAGATGGGGTACAACATGGATAATGACCAGTTAGTCGCAGAACTGACACAGACTCTCTCATTCATTCACTATGGGTAATTCATTCATCAACATCCTTGAAGAGAGTCAAGAACAGTAATCACTTTGCAAATATGCACCATTGCAGTTCTTAATAATCGTCCCTAGCAATGATAATAATCTACATAACCATTCTTAACATTTGAGATTACTTACATGTCTCTCCACGTCACTCCCTATAGCTTGACTCTGTTTTAGGTACTCGGACACTGGGCCTCTCAAAAGCACATCGAAGGCTTCCACGTCCTGCATTGAATCTGAACATTGGGGTAGAATATATCAGTGAATGTTAAAACAAGGATTAATCCCTCTCCTATGTTGCGTATCTGTGCATTGTCCTCCATTACCTCCATTGATGCCGTTCATGCAGTCTCCGTTGCTGAGTCCACTTGACGCCTGCATCGTGACTGACAGCTGCTCCAGACGAGTCACAGCCCGCTCCAACCGCTCCATTAAGCCCTCCATAGCAATTCTAAAGTTAGTAGGTCAATGTAAAGCAAAAGTCAAATTGGTTATAATAGAAAAAAAAATCTTATTTATACAGCACATTGTCATAAAGCCTGGGACTCTACAGTAAGAGCCACAACACAGAAGCCATGTTTTGTTCTTGAGTTGAGTTGATCTCAACATTGTCCAGCCGTACCTCCCACTGTGACGCTCAGCTGTTCCAAAAATGTATTTATTTAGTCAATTGAGTGAAATTCAATCCAGAAACCTGCTGTTTACACTAAACCTCCATTTGCACAACACTGCAAACTGACACACTGTTGTTAATATGACTCCTGTGGCATGATTTAACTCAATAAAACTCACCACAGATTTCTGAATTTCTATCTCACAGCTACACACAGTGGATTGTGTTGCTCATCTGTAATCTTGGTAAATGATGTCTAGTAATTATGTCTGAAACATGCCTGAATGGGCGTTATCTCAAGGCAGTGCCAAATGCCTGTCGCTGGTCTCTTTGGATATTTCTGGACGCTGGGTCACAACAGGCAAGACCTAAACCTGGAGAGCAAGACTATGGGTGCTCATGAACTGACACATACTGTAGTAAGACTGTGTAGACTGTGGTGGTTATTAACATATAAACATAAACATGATGATGCAGAAAGGGTGATGATAATAGAGAGAAATATATTGGTTTGTTAAAGAGAATATACTAAAAATGCATTAATGCTATAATCATCAAAAGATAACCAAATAAGTAGAGACCAAAAGTGTGATACTATGGAAGTTAGGCCCAAACAGTCTAGACCAGTGGTTCTAAAACTGTGGGGCAGGTACCAATGGTGGTGCTTGGACTTGTTCTAGTGTTAATCAGAAGTCTTTAGAAGTTTCTGGTAACCCTTGTTTAGTGTGGGTCAAGTTCTTGTTAAATCAGGTTTAAACCAGGACTACACCAGAACTGAACCAGATCTAAATGAAACCAAATCAAGAACCACAAGAAAAAGCAATCACCAAAAGATGATCTGGCAGTGCTTGGACATTCGTTACATAGAGCTATAATCCTTCCTGGTTTGCATGAAGATAAAAACACAATTCGGTGTATTCAACTGCATTTGTGCATGGTCATATAATCGGGACACATTCCCCGTCTGTTTTAGCGACAGGTGGGGATAAAGTCTGCCTCTTAAACCTCAAAACCCCTGAGCAACAGCTGAGAGAGCACACTGCCTGAGTGTCCTGAACCCTGTGGACTGGTATCTGATCTTTGGGGCTATATTGGGCCACAGCCTGTCGTTTACTGCTATGGATACAGTAGGCCAATGGAGGTCTCGGTGCCAATGTATTTTGGCCTGTACTGTACTTTTTTACAATTGTTGTACATTATTGGACCAAACTGAATAGATTTGAGGAGAAATAAAACATTATAACAACCTAACTTCACAGGTTTATGTGAAAGCTCCTGGAATCTCTGACTTTAACAATAAGCCACAAATTCAAAAAAATCTGATCATGTAAGCTTTACCAATGAACGCAAATGATACAACAACTGAATTGTTACATTGTTATTGCGACTAACAACAGATTAACAAGATAGTTTACCAATCACACTAACTAGCATGGATGTATTATAAGTTAATTACATCGATGCTTATTTACTGCTATGCTAAGATTAAAAAATATCAAATGTAACAATCACAACTAATAGGCTAAATACGAATCAACAAATTCAATCTTTGGTAAATTGACAGTAAATTGTCAAAGTTAGCATCAAACAAGTAAGCTACCGATAAAGTTAGCTTTGCATGATTTGCAAACAAGAAATAGACCCACTTCGATGCTGGATAAATGGGGCATGACTTCGCGTTGGCTCTGTGTCAAAACTACCGCCCCCTTCGTCAGGTAATATTACCGCTGGACATGCACATGTTATACACAAAAATAATAATTACATTCATTGTTTGCTAAGCTACAAAAATCGCAAAAATCTAGCGACTTTACATTTTGATTTGTGCGCTTTTTGGTGAATCCGTTAGCTCCTCACTGAAGTAGCCAATGGTCCTCCGCTTAAAAAAAAAAAAAATACTTGACCTTTACAATAGACTTGAATGAAAGAGAGGCATTTTGATCTGACCTGTGTGCGCTGGTCTTTGTTTTGATGTTGAGGCAGATATCCAGAGATGGTTTGGTGACTGTCTGCGGCGGTGGTGTCCCCTGCTTCTCAGCTGCGCACAGCCCCGGAGAGGGACACTCTTCCGGGATGTCCTAATTAAGAAACGCGCTGAACCTGAGAGGGACCATGACTCAGAGGTGCAGTTTCTCGTCTATGACACATGAATTGGAAAGTTTTGGGCGTCTGCCTTTTTGATTTTAAGTCCGTTTAGTGGAGTAGTAGTTTTGAAATCTAAATTACACACACAATCCACACAATTCAGTGTTTTCAAGAGATGTTAAACACATGCACAGTGAAACTGGTCATTTTTAGTTAAAACTCATTAAATTGGGAAATGGAGTAGAAATATCTTCATTTTTTCAATTTAACCTTAATGCAGCCCATTTTATCAGAGTATTACTTTTATATATATATATATATAATAGCCATATCATATGTTATACACATTTTTATTTTCCAGCAGTTTTTTTTTTACAATAGGGATCACCATACAATAAGTTACTCAGGGCAGTGCTTCTCAGTCTCTTTCACTGTCAATGCCTACCACCTTAATACACTGTCGCCCATTTTTCAAACACATTCCTCTTTTTATTCCTATTTATGTTCATCAATATTGACCTTATTCCTTCCTTATTATTGTTGACCTGCTCCTCAAGAGTTTACAGGATCTGACTGAAGAGGGGGATCAACATCAACAAGCTTATGGACAGTATACCACGACGTCCTGAGGCATTGAGCCGTGTCAGGGGCGGCCATACTTAATATTAGTGACATATGAAAGAGTAATATTGGACATTCTTATGCATAAACATGTGTTTTCTCTTTAACTGACCAATGTTGAAGAATTGAAACAAAATTGTCAATACCCCTCATTTTGATTTGATCAGTTAAGTTTAGCAAATATATGCACTTTATCAATCAAGAATAAATCACATTGTTAGAATAATTTCATGAGAAAAATAATACATATAAACAGTGTATTTGCTTTTCCGAGTACCATTATGTTAATGTTAAAATTAGCCAACATTAGGCAGTATCTATCCCAGGTCCAAACCAACATAGAGAAATACACTAAAGATAAACCAGGGACTATATGTCTAAAATGTCCTCAGAACTAAACCAGATCTAAACCCAGACTAAATTCAGACTAAATTGAGGCGGCTATAGTCTTTTTAATCATGTCTAAAACCAGAGCTAAATAATAACTAAACCAACTAGGTCACACCACACCATCACACCACATTAATGTTTGTAGATTATGCAATTATTTTCCTGACACTGAATGAACTCTTGCTTTGTGAGTTGTATTGTGATGTAACCGGTGTAAACAAAGAATTATCCCTCCTTATTTTCGTGTGACAACAACTACTCTGTCACAAGTGGCATGTCCTTACATATGATATTTTTATTTGGTAGTTTCTGATTTGTATTATTTACTTCACACCATTCCCCTTGTAACAGAATGATTAACTCATTAATTCTTACGTGTGTCTTTGGCCTCTTGTGATAAGGACATCTGGGCTGGTTTGAAGTTTCATGGGGACAGAAATAGCACCAGGAACTCTGCAGCAATGGACTTCTTTACGTCATGATTAATTGATTATAGACTGAATCATTGATGGCCTCAGAAACTTTATGTGCCAGAGCTTTGCATGTGAACAAGATCGTGCTTCATGTTCAGACATATGTTCAAACTCAGTGCTGTTTTGCCATAGAGAAATTGTTGAAATGCATTTATTATTCCTGTTAGAGCCTATCCCAGCAACTATGGGCCTTAGATGGGCTGCACCCTGGACAATGAAAGGTTAGTCGCTGATACTTGCAGACAGACAACCATTAATTCACTCTCACCAGAGGCGGATTTTGGGGCTCAAGGCGAACATGGACATGGGGCCCTCTGAATTTGAATTTGAGTTTTCTTGATTGTCATCCCACAGCAACCAGATGTCCTAACCATACAGAGCTATTTTACCATATTAAGTTTAATAATTACCAAGGCATATTTATCTTGAGCTTCATATATGGGGCCCTGGAAGCTTGGGGCCCTAAGCAGCTGCCTACTTTTGCCTAATGTTAGCGCCGCCTCTGATTCTCACATTTATTCACTACGGGGGCTATTTGGATTAATTAATTTCCGTGTTTTTCAGATGATGGGTGGAAGCTGGAGAGAACCCACAGCAACACAGGGAGGACTTGCACACTCACAACCCATATCTCCAGTCCAAAATCTTTGTGCTTGTAGGCAAGAGTGCTAATTATATTCTTAGATTATGCAATTATCTTTTATCTGACACTGAATCTGGTCATGTCATACAAACAGTGATTGCCACACACTTTAAAACCCATGTCACCACTGTGCACTCCAAAAAAACAGAAACGGAAATGAAACAGAGTACATTTAGATTTAGACTTTATTTTTCAATTTTATTTTCAGTATGTTGTGTTGAAAATCTGGAATAAAGGTTTAATACCAACAGGACCATTGTATTTCAATAGTAACACTTAACATGCCTTCATCCAGTGAGCTTTTCATAAAATATTTTTTTCTCTTTTTCATATTTCCCTTGTAAGAAATAGTTCAAGTATAAAAATTCCCAACAGTGTAAAATAGCCCATCTGATGAGTACTAAGCAAAAGAACACAGCTACTGAAACCTCGACCACAGCTATACATTCTAGTGGAGAAAGTTCAGTTTCTATGATTTTTTCTCACTTAAATAAGTTCCCTCCATACAAAAGGCATTATTAGGCTATCTATCCTAAAGTTTCAAAGGATATTTTCAAAGGTACAGTGCACATAACATCTTAAATATTTCCTACGTCAACATTTTTGGTATGTTAATAATAGTAGTTATATAAAGTAATAATATTTTACTAAATCTATGCAATAACTTATATATGCCTTGAGATGAGTACATTATAATCTTAATACAGTACCTCCACTATTTCTTCTACTCTCAGAGCATCAACAGCTCAAAAATAAATAACCTTAAATAGTCTTTTTTTTTGTTCTTTTTGTTTAAATAAGGCACACTGAACGACTTGCTCTTCACCTGGTGTTTTTGACAGACATGACGCAGGCGAACCATTGGGTGAATACTTGGGCCTGACTTGCACAGAGGTGGTGGAAGTGCTGACAGGAGCAGCAGCGCGGCAGCTAAAGGGGGGCCAGGGATTAAAATGTGACAGCTCAACAAACGGACCAACAACTGACATGTTTTTTCCAGAGCTGTCCAAAAGCCAAGCGCCACCAGCAGCTGTCCCCCTCTCCTCTTCAGCTCATTGTGTGTCTGTGTGTGTGCAACTCTGTGTAGAAACATGAATATAGTGTTTCTCATTGTCTAAAGCCACGTTTCAACCTCTCCTCTATTGTCTCAGTGTCAGTGCTTTAGTCAAGAGTCTAGTCCGAGCTGATGACCTGTTCTGTTTTTTTTTTGTCTCCCAAGTGTTATATAGGTGCATATATAGGTCGAGAGGTTGAGACACAGTATAGTGTATACAAGGGACATTCAGCATCAGGACGATAAGGTAGTTCGTCAAAAATGTGTGACGCGACAGTTACAACTCTTGAGCTTCCCGACAGAGGTCACATAATAAAAATAACACGATGGAAACGGCTCCATTTCCCTGATTATCAGAAATATTAACTAAAAAATGCACTTAAACTAAACAAAAGAACAGAGACTGCCCCCAATATAAAATAATGACAGAAATAAATATAGAAATGTTATGAGGGCCTACCACTCGCGGAGCTCCACAAGTGAAATAACTAACGTTAAAGACAGCAATAGGACTTTAAGGCTTAGTTTACACCTATACCAATCACAGTGATTAGTTCCTGCAGTTCTTCTAGAAATAAGTACTCTACTACAACGATAATAGTAATGATCATAATAAAATAACAACATAAAGTAAAGCACTTTCCAATATTTGTTCTGCCACTTTTTTTGTTTTCTCATTTTCTGGTTGAAACACAGCAAGTTGGAAAGTTACTGTAAAGTTCCCACCTCATCATCATCATCATCATCATCATCATCATCATCATCATCATCA
>JAVQKC010052453.1:0-16558 GCA_036025475.1 Philypnodon macrostomus | reverse complement strand
CTCTCTCACAGTGGACATGCACCTACGATGAAAATTCCAGAGCCCTCCATGACTTCTAAGTGGGAGAAATAGCAAAATAGCAAGGTGTTCAAATACTTGTTTTCTTCACTGTATATGTTAAATCAAACCTGCAGTGGTCTCCTGGCATTTATCAAACGACCATCTGAACTCCACCGCTTGGCCTCGCTCTTTAATCTGCTCCTCTATTTCTCTCAATTTTGCCCGGACCTAAGATTAGAAATATTATTATCTTTTTGCATCCCCCCCCCCTTGCTTACCCTGCTTATCCCAGAATCAAAGCAAAATGAGCTGACCTGTTGTGTGAATGTGGTATTGCCCCCTGGCATTGGTAAACTGGAAGGGGCAATAGGCAAGAGGTCCAAAGGAGAGCCGGTCTTGTTTCGGCTATCTGTGAGGGAGTAGTGCCACACCAGAGCGCTGGGACAACACAACACTATGCTCTGTTGTAATGATTAAATAAAGGATAGAAAGAAAAGTGTGATTAGTGAGTATTCCAAAAGTACATTTTGAGAAAAACATTTTATATACATGAACCATGTTGAATATTGCAATATCAATGGTTTTTGTGAGATTTTGTTGAGTTCCTTAATTTACTAGTTCTAGTTTAGTTAAAACTGCTTCAAAATCAAAACATAAAACTATTAAAAATATTAATTTAGTCACAACACATATTCACTCAATGTTCTAACAGATTTTTTTTTTTTACATGTAATGCAATGTCAATTTTACATTTTACAAAATTTTGTGATACATTGGACTGCCCTATTTAGGAGTGCAATACCTGTAACATGCAGCTAAGCCCAAAAACAAGAGGCCTGTGAAGGGGGCAGTTGTAAAAGTCTGTAAATGGAGTCTGTGGCTGGCTCCCTCCTGCAGGCTGGGATGTTGGGGTGGGGGGCAGGGCGTTCCCTTGTTGTGTCAAGATGCCATGAGCTGGATGTCCTCCGGTGCCAGAGCTCCCGTCGCTTAGCAACAGGTTGAGACGGCGCGTGCAGAAATACGCCAATCTCCGAGACAAGTAAGCCGACTGGACAAATTCCCCTGAGTACTGCATGATACGAAACATTCACAGCATTATAGTTTTTCAGTGTCTGCTACACCACTCAGCTGTGAGAAAAGATGAATGGCTGGGGGATTGGTCTAAGGGCTAAAACTGTTTATTCTTAACTAGTGATAAACAAGCTACAGGAGAAAGAAAAAGAACTACCTGTAGTAAAAGTGGCAATAGGAGTCTGAGCAGCTCGTCTTCACCAGGACGCACCTTCTCAAAACATTCCAGCACCCATGTAAGAAACTCATGCCTGTCTAGCATACCATCCTAAAAGAAAAAAAGATGTAATAAGTAATTTCCTCATTTGGTAAGAGCTTTGGCTCAAGTGTCACAGTGAACTTACCTGGAACATGAACATGGCGAGTTTTTCATTGTATTCCCACTGCTTTATGGCTTGCTCCACATCAGGAGGTGGAGCAGGCAGAGGTGAACTACAGCCTTGATTAGGGAACTGCCTGTAAAACTCAGCCACCTTCTGGAGCTGCTCCCACAGATACTTGGTAATGATCTGTGTCCATTCTGCTCACACAAATGTAAGGTAATGTAAAACAACATCCACTCAGGCCCCATTTTCATGAATAAAGGGCGAAACGGCTCCGGATGTGGCTTTATTTACATTGCAACTGCGTTTTTGTTTTGTTAAAACACATAATTTTCAAATATGCTGGAGAGGCAGAGAATCTGGGTGCCCTATTCCGCCACTCCACTGTCATGTAGATTGCCAATACAGATCCTCTCTGAAAACAATGTCACAGCTATTGACTAAAGGCGTCTGAGACTCGGGCGACCGACGAATGCAAACTACATTGTTTTTATGCTTGATACAATATATTACATATTTTCAGGAGTTATTTTCACACCTCAGTGTAGCCGTATTATCGTGAATTGGATACGGGCATTTTCTGTCGTTCTTAAATATGCGTTGACATGTAAAACTCTTAGTCTATATAGAACTAGAAATACAATAGAATAATGAGAAAAGCAACATAGAAGTCACTCATACCTATACAGGGATCAATCACATGCCTCTTCTTAACTTTAGTTTCAGTAATGGCTGCATGATAAGCACATGTCATCTTTATCATCCATGCTGAACGCA
Organism: Philypnodon macrostomus; assembly: GCA_036025475.1. NCBI lineage: Eukaryota > Metazoa > Chordata > Actinopteri > Gobiiformes > Eleotridae > Philypnodon > Philypnodon macrostomus. The sequence continues at coordinate 14,387 of JAVQKC010052453.1, read as the reverse complement.
TAACAGGGACTGAGTATTTAGCCAAGTATCCAAAAACTTCTTCTTTTTTGCTGAAAGTTGGAACCTGCAAAAAAAAATGTATATTTATAGTTTTTTATGTAAGGATGACAGTGGAGAACACATGCACACATAAGCTATTGTTTATCAGAGCTGAAATCATGAGTGGGTCTTAGTCAAGTGATAGACCACAGGAGGAGGATGAAATATGTGAATTAACAATGAATCATTGTAAAACTGTTTTGTTAACTGTTATCAGCTATCTATTTTTAATGGAAATATTGTTTTTCCTCTCATTCATAGATTATCACGATGTGAAAAAGACTAAAGACTAAAAGATTGAATGATTCTCACCTTCTTGGCCAGCTGTGTCAAAGGTTTAGTCCCTGCTAAATCTGTAAACCAATTATTGATAGAGCTCTGTGACCTCGCAGTAAGAGGCCAAAAATTATCCTTTTGGTTGACCTGTGGCTTGCGCTTTCCTGTGTCTGGAAATGTATTGTAGCGCAGCTTCTCTGCAATGATGCTGCTGAAGTTTGAACTAATCTGAAATGCAATTGAATACAAATGAGAATGACATACACAATAAATAAAATAACTACAAAGCCACATATAAGTGTTACTTATAACCTTGGATGGATTAAAATTGACATTTTTGGCACTGCCATGTTCATCCCCAGACACAGCGGGTTGATTATTAAACCCCTGTTTCACATTCAGTGCAGTTAATTCATCCTGAAAGAACAAACGTTTTAATGAGTACACAGTTAATACAATTGGATCATTATCAAAATTCTCCTGCAACAAAAAGAAAAGCTCCGAGAACTTGTTGTTTTGTATACAAAATTATATATTTTGCTTTATAATCATGAATGTAGGCAAGCTAGCACAGTCAAAGTGAACAGACATCAAGCAAATGTAGTAATATTAATTAGCGGTGTAGCTTTAGCTAAGCTCGACAGACAAAAACATTATGACAATTTCTAGTTACGCACAAACCAATCGTTGTGCTATGCTCGCGTTAAACCTAACATTGATTATACTTGTATTCATTTTTATCAACGTAATTAAAAACTAAGCAGAGTCACCAAAGCCAATTGTTTGTCTAAGTAAGCCTTGGAGCAAGAACACTGACAACTATGTGCTGTTCATTGTTATTGCAAGGCCCAGCTCGTCTGGGGGCTAGGCTAATCAGGCTAGCTAGTGTTAGCTGGCAAAGCCTCTCGGGTGGATAATCTGACTTCACAAACCTATTCTCGGGGTTTTCAAAGACATTCAATTTGCACTGACCTCTTTTTGTTTTGGGTCTTGGGGATAGACATCCGGAGGGCCGAGTCTGGGCCGCTTTAAAGGCCGGTGTTCGTAACTTAAAATCCCGAAAGCAGCCATCATCCAGCGGCATCACCACCACAGGCAGGGCTTTCCTCCTCCCGAGTACAACGGCCCTAAACCAGCCATAACACTACGCACACTTCCGGGAAACACACACCGGACTATTACAAAATGTAAGTCTGCTTTGTTTATTAAATCATGATCTCGAAATATTATTAGTGTATTTGTATTATATTGAACCCAGTAGACCCTTTACAATGTTTGTCATATGGAATGTTCAAAATTATTTGCGGTGAGGGATAGAATAATTCTGAGCATATAATGAAAAAATCTATTGTGGTCATCAAAATTTCTGTAAGGACTTGTCCAGTAAAACCTAAAAATCAAGACATTTGCCACGAGCCAAAAATCATTATTAATGTGCACATTAAATAAACATACAATGTGAGGTACATTCACTAATGTTTCCTAACCAGGCTCTGACATCACCGGTGGTTGTCATTTGTCAAAGCCATCTTAATTTGTGATATTTTGTGGCTAATGCTAATTTCTCCATTGAAAATCTGTTATGGTCTTGCCTCCAGTTGCCTCCATTCCGGAATTTGGAATTTTTTGTTAACAAACTTTAAAAGGGTCTATAAATGACTTATTATTTGTGACGCCAGAAGGTCTTGTTCAGAAGACTATCTGACATTTTACAATGAAAAGAGAATTAACTTAAGATAATTCAATTTCAAGGATTTAATTTCAAGTAATACAAGATACTTTCAAATATTTTTTGATGTCCCTGCAGTAAGTAAATAGAACATTTCTATTCTAGATTCAATTTTCTAGAACATGATTCTAACTAATCTCGAAATGTTACCTTTTGAGCTATTTATGTGGCAGGCACATGTGGCACATCTCAGTCTGTTCTTGTGGTTTTGTGGCATACAAACCATTTATTGTTTTAATTGTGTGCAAAACTTATTGATTTATTTTAAAATAATACATAGTATGGTGGATTAAAACAGTAAATCTATTAGGTTACTCTTAATCAAAAGGCCAATTTATATAAAAAAATATTTTATTGAAAACAAACAAAAACATTGGAAATTTACAAAACATTACAGGTAAGAAATATATATGCAAAAGGCAATATTAATCATTAATACAATAAAAAATATTGCACTGCATTATTGTTCAGCATATGCTTGTTTATAAGGCAGACAAAACAGTCTTTCTTGTAATAATATTATTCTACATGTGCATAACTTAAACACCAGCATTTGGATTTAAACAAAACAGTAGCTCTCTTAATTACACAGTACCTGTGGAGAACATGTATACAAAAGTGTTTGTATGGCTATTTCCAATACATGACCTGAAACTTGAACTAAGAGCTCTGGGCACATATTACATGTGCAAAGACTAAATGTTAAAAGTGAACTAAAAACGTATATATATTAAACACATCAACATAGTGATGAATGAAAAACACTGCATTTTTGCAATGTTTCACTCAGATAATGGTTAAATTAACGATACTGAAACATTTGATTATATAGTGTTGATTCTTATAATGTACTGTATAGCGTTGTTAATTTAAATACAATAATTGCACCTAGATTCCTTCACAGTTCAATTTTGCATTATATCTTTGTTATAAATATGATGAATAAAATGAATTTTACTAATCTCCTAGAAGAAATAAAAGAAATGCTGAGCCTGGAATAGCCCTCCAATAAAAGTGCAACAGTTATTGCTAAGTTTTATTATTCTTTTGGCCTCCAGGAACAAACCTCGACACAATCAAAGCGATCTCTGACCTGTTACAAGCGTATTGACGTTGTGTCTTTGGTTTTAAAACGCAATGTTGTGCAGGATCTTGACAGAGCGTTGTACTCAAACCAGAGCAAGGACTAGTAATAGTGACTTTGTGCAATAGCAGGTATTTCCAAAGTATTTAATTTTGTCTCTCATTTTGATTTTCTGATGCCTCAATCATGGCTCTAAATCTTGAGTTTTCATCTGCCAGCAAAAAAGCGGGTTTGTCAAACTCCAGAATCTAAAAGAAAGAAACAATGATAGGGTTTACAAGAATATTGTATTTTTGGTCTAAATGATTGTATTCAAGTGCAGTATACAAACCTGGCCATTATCCAGCACCATGACTTTGCTGCAGTTCATCACAGTGTTCAGGCGATGGGCGATGATGAGGGTTGTGCAGCTCCCAAACTCAGAGCGAATAGTCTCCTGAATGAGACGATCAGTTTCAGTGTCAATGGCTGCTGTTGCCTCATCCAAAATAAGGATCTGAAAAAACATACAGGGAATGTTGAGAACAGAGACATGTTAGCACAACTCTATATAGTTTCAGATTCATAGAACAAAACACAATTAACATAAGGACAATGTAATTACAAGTATGTGCTTTTTCTGAAAACATTTGTATTAAAAAACAATGTCATGTGATGCAGCTACAGTACACTCCACGAGGTGGCAGTGTTAAGCCATAAACATGCTACATTTTCTGCCAAGAAAATTTTTTTGGGTTATTGCCTATTTTGTAATAACTATCCGTAACACTATCCGTAATATAGAACAGCTTCTTACTTCATATTACAATAAATCTAATTATAAACTAGGTCTAAGCTGTCGCTGGCAGCAAGGTGTATATCAGTCAAACGCCCTCATACATCTGCCACATCTGCCGCAACTGGCACCAACAGGCACCTTAATCAGACTTTGTGTAATTTCTAAGTTGTTGTTTTTTTATTGTTAACGAGCAATTAAGAACCCCCAAACCATGCCAAATGTTGGAAGGGTCTATTTTACATTTTTGATGTTTGTGAAGGATGTTTTTTGTCAGATTTTGATAATTTCCCTAAAACTAAAGCCTTCTTTCAGTCTATAGGGGGCAGATAACTGGCATCATATCGGTCAGATGTGTTCAGGGCCGGGGGGTAATTAGGTGTTTCTGGTTTGAGCATCATCAGACAAAGTATGTGCAAGTTAGAGGCTGTCAAATATACCTGACCTCCCAATTTCAATCCAAATTGGCCGACTTCCTGTTTGTAATAGGGTGGGGCCACAATAATATTTTATGTTGGGACCAATGTGGAGAATCATTATGGCATTAATTAGTTAATTATTTAATTGTCATTAATTGTAAAAAGTAACAAACTCAATCCAGTTCATTTTCTGATCACGTTTTTGAGTGCAGGATCTGCGGACGCGGACCAACATGATTCCATAATATTGTTGTTTCACCGATATAACTAGGTAATTGTGGGAAACTTATGATTAGGGGATAGGGTTGGTAATTACATAAAAAATACCTAGGAATTATTTGGAAATGAACATCATCACCAATCAATGACTCATCCTATTTGCCGGTCTCTTTGTCTGTTTTATTCTTAGTAACAGCATCATAAACATCCACAAATGCCACATCAGTCTCCCCATACAAATGCATAAGGAACCCTACAGTGTGGCCCCAGCAGACACAGCTCAGCGGGACGGATCCACTCACATAAAAGCACACACCAGGAAGTAAGGCATGAGCAGAAGTCTCGCTCATTACAAACAACCTGGACATGTCAATGCTCTATCCAGCTTCTCAGCGGGGTTAATAGGCTAATGCTGCCCTTTTTCACTGTATTCCTCGCTGACATTTCAACACACAAGTTTAAAGTTTGCTTATAAATACTGTATTTATGCTGGCTCGCTTTGAAGGTGTTTTCAAACACACCACATCAGTAATGACATGAAAAATGTGTGGGGCCTGCAAAGAAATAGAGATACAAAGGTCTTAAAATGATTCAGGGCAACTCAGGATGTCACAAAATTGTCCTATAGATACACTCGGCAACAGTGGGAACCATGGCAACTCCCACAATAATGGCTAGTTCCGCTTTACACTGGAGAAGAGCTGCTTATTTGTCTTATACTCATCAAATATACCTGCAATACTAAACCTAATATTGTATAATTTACACTATACTGACTGTATTGATTTCAAAGTCTCTGGCCATTATAAACGGAGAGAAACTGTATCATGTCAGATGCTGTTTTTATCATTAGTCTTGGTTTAGACTTTGGTTGGTCTTTGGTTGAGTCCTTGATCTGGCTTGGATTTGAGTTGGTTTAGTTCTAGTTTAGACCTGGTCTTTGTGAGTTTCTTTAGAATTCTTAACTCAACTGTTTTTCCAACATTGATTATTGTGGCTTTTGTTCGGATAGTGGGCCTAAGATTAGCTTTTTAAATATTTTGGAACAATACTTATTTTCAAAACTTTCCAACAGTGCACAAACAACAAAAAGAACTTTCCAACTCCAGGGGTTGGCAGGAAAAATGTCAAAACCAAAGTAGATGAATCCAATACAAAGTGATGAAACACAACTTTATGGCCATGTGGAAATGCAGCATTGCTCTTGTGTTAGCATCCATCATCTTTCCCAGCACTATGTATAGAGATTTCAACATTAGACAGGAATAAAACATGAACCCCGCACACAAAATCTATATCCATTATGGTGGTGTGCATGCTTTTCATTAGCCGTATATAGTGAGGAGGAAGAGCTATTGATTTTCACCCCTCTTCTTCTCAGCCTTGAATATAGTTTAAAAGCCATGGCTTCCCTTCGCCTGTCGGATTTTGGACAACACATGTCAATTTGAAGTGAGTATTGGTCTCATGGGGCAGACATTAAGGTTAAACGCGAGAATGTCGTTATTCAATAGTTTTTTTGGTTTTTCACACTGACTCTGAAGTTTTATTAAAGGAAAAAGTTGCATAGACATTTTGGTTTAGTAAAAAATACTATTAGAAGCATGGTACTCTCACAGTGCTGGAATACTTACTATACCTATTTATTCAAGTTTCTAACTGCTTTGATAGTGAAATAGTGAAATATGTGCTATTTGCAGAAAGCCTCTCAGATCATGTTAGTATTTCATATATCCCCACTACAAACCATTTCATATTACTTACATATGTTACATATGTGTGTGGAATATGGATTGGGAAATGTTTGTTGAAATAACTACTTCCTGCTAGGGTTGGGGGGTATGGAAAAAGCATACTATACATACTATTTATGATAAACGATGACGATAGTCCAAATATATCTCAGTATTTTGAAAGTATATTGAGTCTACCAAACTAATTTAATCCAATCCATAACAGCTCAGATTATGTCATCACTTGACAAAATTCAATTCACTTTTGTGGCTTTTCATAGTAGGCTTGCCCTATACAGTATATTACTATGTTGGCACTAAACAGACAGAGGAAATATGTTATTTTAGCTCCATAACTCTAAATCTCATGATTAACACTTTTATCCTTTTGTCCTCTGAGCAGAAACAGCCATAAATAGACATTTCTCTTTTGCTTCACAGTTTTTTTCTGTGACTAATGGCTTGCCCTCTTGACCTTTTGCGTAGAAGACAAGACTTGAGTGACACAATCACAAAGCAATCAATTAAACACACCTCTGAGTGTCCTTCCTCCACGATCCAGCCACAGTGTATTTTTCCCTAAGATTATTCAAAGTACTTTGTATTCAGGTTCGTCAATGTGTGAAAATGTTAAGGATAGTTTTATTAATATCTCCCCCATGAAGGTCTGTTTGTAAGATTCAACATCTCAATGAACATTTCTTTTACAGTTTTTCTCATTCGGAACATAAAATCATAAAATCTGTTTCTTGTCATTTTGTTTTACAATGACAAAATTCTTTAGTGCATTATTGCAAATCAGTTTGAACAACTGTCAGCTGCTCAAAATACATTAGACTGTCTGTCCTTCAGTTACTGTAAGAAAAGTAAATAATCTGGTTTTGGTGACAATCAAGAACGAAGAATTAGATTTATAGCACTTTCCAGGACACCCAAAGCACTTTACAAGGGACTCAACATCTCACTCCACAGTGACATGTGGTAGAATGCTCTTTCACCACAGCTGCCCTGGGGCAGACTGCACTGAGATTTGGCAGCCATACCATGCTACTATATTGTTACTGTTGCAAGACAGGGTCAATGCATTTGCATTCTCATAGCCTGAATTATTCCTAGCATTTCTTAAATAAAGACAACATTTTCTGCCTTAGACACTTCTATTGTAGATGCATGGAATTGTCTGTGCTAGTATCAGGTCTATTCATCATCAGAAGGTTATAAATAGACCTGTATGTAAATAGTTTTGTAAGCAAAGACAATAATCATTCTTCTGAGCTGTAGTCGTGTGTGGAGGTGTGTATCTACAGGGTAGGAGCACACATCTTTTATCAGTATTGAAACAGGATGATTTGAATGAATGCCAAGAGGCTCTGTGATTACATGCAGCGCTGTGTACTGCCAATGCTAAAGATAACTGCAGACAACACAATGTGCAGACCATGGATAGGAGTTGAGTTAAATCACGCAGTGGGTTGGAGCTCTGAAACAAATGCCCTTGTGTGATTGATTACACGCTACAAGCTAATGAGATAAACAGAGCCTGAATCGATTGAGCCAGCCTAGGACTCATGCCACAGGGTTATATGCAGCTGTGTGCAATGGCTGTGTTATAATCACACGGTCATATTCAAACACAAACTCAAATAAACCAAACTTAGGTGCACAGTCCATTACTTTGCTTTCACTAATCAAGAATCAAGCCTATAGTTGCATGGATAGACCTCGGGCCCCCCTAATGACTTCTAATGGCAATAAGTGCAATACAATGAATACCCCTAATCATAATCATATTGAGGGTTTGACATTAAAACTTGACATCATACAGTCAACCCCTGAAAATGTGCCTATTGTCTTTTGACCTATATGTAACTACACCCAGATTAATAAATGAGTCAGTCTTTTGCCCTACTGACTGATTTTCTAATGACTAATAACATAACTGACCACCGTTACATGACCCCTGTATTGAAATGACAAGTGTGTACAGTAGAAGACCACCTCAGGGAGTAAGAAAACACTGCCTCTGCCAATTTCCCTGAGCCTCTTTGATCACCACACGGTCCTTGAGATAACCGCTCTATAGCACATCATCACAGCATAAACAATTATTACTGGTGAGCCATACCTGCAGCACATGTCATTAGAGGAAAGTGGCTCCGCTCAGCAGCGCTTCAAAGTAGTCATTTGAAAATAGCCTTATAACTGTAACTGCATTGTTCATATAGGCGCATTATGAGAGCGAGGCAATTTAGGTTTTCATAGGGAGAATATTTAATTGGCTTTTTAGAAAATAACATTAGAATGGTAATAGGAGTGGAACAGAAAATGCATGGTCTTGTAGGGCGAAACGCATAGACAATAAAACAGAAGCTTCTGTCCTTCTCATTGTACTACTCAGCATCTTTTGGCCCGTTTTACCAATCAAGATATTTTTTGGGCTATTCTACGGCTTTATTTTGATAGTAGACCGGGGATACGGGCCACACACTCCACCGACTGAGCTAAACGACGGCCCTTAAGATATGAATTTATTATGCGGCTATTCATTTATTAGATCATTTAGCTTCAATGTTTCACCTATCCTGTTCATGCACACGTTAGGAGCCTATTCCAGCCATACACTGCCAGACAACCATTCACTCTCACATTTAATTCGCCAATTCTCCCAAAACACATTCATGACTTTTGAAGATGGGAGGGGGGCTGGAGAGAACCAACGCTATCATAAGAAGAACATGCAGACTTCATTCAGATCATTCATATCATTTTCATGATAAACCAATTCACAGGGAGATGTATGTATCCAGTTTCTGCTCTATTTAGTCCCATATTCAAATGAGAAAGAGAAGCTGAGCATCTGAGGCATCATATTGAATAGCTCTGAGGACCCATATGTGAAGAGAATATCAAAGCTGCTTGTACAAATCAAGTATAAGGAGGTTGATTTTTTTAAATGTATAATAGTTTCATCAGTGTTCATATAATTATTCACCTTTTACTTTTTAAACTCACCATCTTAAGTCCATGAAGAGATTATGACTACAAACTGTGAAATCGTTTTATTTCTCCATTCCTATTTTACAGTGTTCGCACTAATTAACTGGTATGGGGATAAGCTTAGCAAAGGAACGCTGATGCTAAGAAAGTCAGACGGCTCACGTCTCTTCTAAACGTATTAATTAAAGAGCAATGCTAAACTCAGGGAAAGCGCTAAGGAGAGGCGATACCAGGCCTGTAGGCTAGAAAATAAACATCGTTGGAAATGAGCAGATTATGTAAGTTTTCTTTTCTCATAAAAACAATTACACTAAATAGTAGGCATTCATTCAGCATTGACCAGTTAGTTGCAGGGCTGACCCAGAGACACACACTTGCATTCAGTAATCCCACATGCATGTCTTGAAGATGGCATACCCCGAGAGAACCCACAGTAACGCGGAGAGGACAAACCAACACAATCTAAAGATTCTCGGCTTGAGAATGGTACTCAGTGATTGTGTGATCTTATTGTCAGGGATATGGGACAGTCCTAGTGTTTTATTTCATTTGTCTGACCTTTACTGAGTTACTTCCTGCCCTTGTCTGTTCCTCCTCTGTGATTGCTGGCCCCGCCCCGATGTTTTGCACCTGTGTCATCCCTCTTCTGGTGTATTTAGTCTTTGTCTTCCCCTGTCCATGTGCCGGTTTGTCATGTTATTTTCTGTCAAGCGTTCCAGCTATTACCCTAGTGCTTTTTTGTGTGACCATTGCTATCTGGATTTTGACCTGCCTTTGCCTTACCATTTTGGGTTTGTTTGCCTTGTTCCAAGTAAAGTTTGTACTTACCTGCCTCGTTGATTTGTGCGTGTGAGTCTTTTCAGTGGTATTATCACTTCCACCTCTCCTTGTTAGAGTTAACCTACAAAAGCATCTGCTCTAGGTCACCTTGCTCTTCAAACCATTAACATCAAGTTGATTTTTTATGTCTTACAGCCATATAACCAATGAGACACATGGGCAGAAATCCAATTGTACTTGCATGTGGAAGAGGTCAGGGAAGTCAAGCACATTTGTCTAAGTCTACTGTATTGTTGTACTGTATAAGTATGAGTAGTTTTTTAGTTTTTATGTCTATCAGCAAGGAGGTCATGGGATTGATCATAGGGTCTACTAGATTCTCTATGAGAGGAGTCTGCATGTCCTCATTGTGTTATTGTGGGTTTTCTACAGCTTTCTGCCACTCTCACGGATCAATGTGAGAGTCAATGATTGTCTGTCTCTGTATGTTTCTGTGACCGTCTGGCCAGTGTGCCATGCCCAAGGCACATATTTGTTAGGCTATGCTTCTGTCAAATGATGAGTGAATGAATAAATGGTTTGTTCACAAAAGCTGCAACCTTTAGGAGCCCAACGCCCTTGTAATATAAAGGTCTATATTCAATATGCTTGTAAGGCTCTACCTGTCACTACGAAATAATCGGCACTAGCTGTACTTTTGAAATGCCATACAATGTGATGGGTGACCACAACTACATCCAGGTTAACAAGGCAAAACCTCAGCATCTCTTAATTTCTCAACTTCACACCACAGGACAGACTCAGCTCTGGCTCCTGTCAGTGAACTGGAGTATTTAAATCACCACATAATAACTTGACTGACTCGGGAGCTTAGTGAATTGAGACCAAGAAAAAAAACTGCAAAGAAAAAGTAAATGTATTCCTCCACTGACTCATGACACATTTCTGCAATTTTAGTTCTGCGGTCAGTGTGCTGTGCCACTGTTGGGTAGGCATACATTTTGGGTTGGTCCTTTTATTCTAATCAGGCATAACATTATGACCACCTGCCTGATATGCAGCTCTATACACAGCGCACAACAGTTCTGACACTTGTCTATCAGGTCTATGTGTCAGATTGGACACACAGGCCACCCTTCAATCAGGGCTCCTGGCATAAAACACTGTGGTTGTTTAGGGCCACAACCACTGGCCCATGATCAGAAAGGCCCTGACCGTGTTAAATTCAATAGATACTAATAATTGAATCATTACGGGCATTTGTAAGGTTCATATTGATTTGCAACTTAAATCCTAGCAATAATGCAAACTCAAATAGGCCCTAAACGAAAATTTAATGGAAAAAGAGTGTTCGGTTTGCTCTCCTTTATTATTTCTTATTGATCCTTCAAAATATTTCTTAATTGGTTCATTTTCTACAACATTGCTCACAGCCAGCTCTGCCTTCAATCCCAAAATGCATCACTAGCCACCAGTCCACTACAGTTCCTTACACTGCAGACCGCCAACACTCTACAGAAGCTGTTTTGGATATGCTTTGACCCAGTCCTCCACTAGCAATTGTAATTCAGGCCTTGTCAAAGTTGCCAACTGGTTAAGCTTCAAACACATCAACTTTGAGAACCAAATGTTATTAGCTGACTAATATACTAACAGGTGCCATGTTGTAGATCTCCTGTCACCTGTCAGTGGTCATAATGCTCATTATATTGGGGAGCAAAAGGAGTGAATTCAGTTGGTCTAAGATGGTGAAGCCAGAAGCCTAGTGCATTTATTCCTAAAATGAAAAGTACAAGCCAGCTTTATCCTACTACATCTTACAACATGCTTTACAATGATACAGACACTGCCTGAATGTCCCATTAGTCCAACACTTCCTGGGGATATAGGTCAGTGTTTTGCCAGAACCATTACATCGACCAAAATGGTACAATGTGTGCTTACCCTCACAAGCAACTGCGGCTACTTCCAGTTTTGTGAAAGCATACATATTGTTACATACATACAAGTTGTTTTCAATTGATTTTGGAGACCAATCAGTAACTCAATAACTCAATATTTAAATAACATTGTTGGGGGGGGGCTGTTGATTTTTTGTTTGATGCACTTGGATGTTCTTTTAAGGCCTTCTCTCACCCAAAAGACCACACTCACTTGACCACATCAGCCCAGAACCCCAGAACAAAGGAAAAGGCCTATTTCCTGGAGGAGGCACGTTTTCAGTCCTTGTCTACAACAAAAGCATTTTCTGCTCCTGAGAAAGTCAGCTCTTCAGTATACAAGATTACTCAAACATGCATGAATTAAACAAAATGGGTGGTGTGGAATCAACACTATAACACGTTCGAATGCTCAGCTTGAGTTAACACGACGTTCCCTTTGAGTCAAATATACCTGTCAGCAGCAATTATCAGCATTTTTTTTACATCTATCAATCTGGTCTCTTCTTTTTGCTGCACACTATTAGCTGTTCCTATTCGCTTTTACTGAGTCAGTGAGAGATTAACTAATGACTAGGATCTGATTTAATGAGGGTTACAATGTTGTTGGTATAATTGTTTAATTGCATACCATGAAAAAGAACAAATAAAATGAATGAATGGATGAATGAATGAAATGCCAGGCCTGGTTTGTATGGCTGGTTCCTGCTTATGCACACTACACATCTCTTGAGCATCATTTATATATCCAGACTGAGAACCAGACTATATTCTGTGACTGTCCTTTGTCTTGTTATCGGTCGGTTTAAAGATTTTGGGGAGATGACTTGCACTTGCAGAATGAGGATCTTTTATAGAAGCATGCAAAAGGCTCAGTAATGGGCACTTTCTTTAGCCGGTCAATGAGACCGCCACTGTTATTAATCAACACGGATGCTCATAAAGTGATGGTGTCTTTCTCGCCACAGTCCTGGTTGGTCAGTTAGCTCCAAAGCAAAAGAGATTTTCAGTGAACCCTGAGGATTTTCTGAAGAGGGTAATTGAGAGGGCTTGTTTGTGCCACAGAAACAGGGCTGCTTGTTTATATGATTTGCAATTGCTGTCATGGGAAATTGGGAAAAAGGAGCTGCAAGTTATACACATAAAAACAGAAAGGTAATAAACGATTCTGTATTGACAAATGCATAGATTAGCTCACGTATTAGTTTGACATTAGTTTACTTAAATCAAGTTTTTCTAATTAGGGTAATTTAATAATGGCTTAAGACAACCAATCCGAGCAACTGAATCCATTATTCATCATTCCGTGGTAAGCTGCAACTGAAGCCACAGCTGCTCTTGGCCAGACTGACAGAGACCCATGCAGGAATTGTACCGCCAACCTTTCAATTACTGAATAACCAGTGACAGCCCTTGAGCCATTGTTGCCATGTTACTGTTTTTTGTAAATGTATGCCCTTTTCGGTGTTCTTTTCCGGTGCTCAATTTGTCCACAGTCGACATCTTTAGAAACTGGAACAAATTAAAATGTATTAAAAATGTTCCACCCTGCCTAAGGCCCATAGTTGCTGGGATGGGCTTCGGCAACCCCTAAATAGAACAGATTAAAGAAGATCATAATGAACGAGACAGTTTTGACTGGTTTTATTTTATGGTGCAAGTCTTATGGGGGACCATTAATGACAAACTCCTGCATTAACTGAAATCCAAAAAGCCCCCGTCACTCACTTTGAAGTTGTGTCACTACGACGACTCGACTCTAGTGCTACCTGTCAGCTCATATCATGATCAAAATAGCCCTCTGTCATTATCTTCAAGTGATGGTCACAGCCTGCTGACTCTGGCTCCTATCTCTATCGTCAGCAGGATCCTGTACAGTAGTATATGTACTCACCCCCACTGCGCCTCTTTGCACTCAGCACACAGTAACGGTAGCAGCAATGATTATAGGCTAAGCTCATTTTACCATAAAGGACAGAGAAGGGCTGCCCTCATTATGTGCCTTATGCAATTGTGACCCTCAAAGAAAATGTCTGGTGACGGGAGAAAGTGTAGCAGTGTTTTCTATTTTGGGTGTTTGCTGTTTGTGGTAGAACAGGGTTTGACAGCGGGGGGAGGGGCAGCTGCAAGGCTCAGGGCAGGAGCGATGTGCATTGTTTTTGCCTGTAGACAGTGCAGACAGTGACAGTGTGCCTTTGTGTGTATCTGAATGTGAGTTCTGGGACATATACAGAGCATTCTCACTTCTCTGTGCTTCTATCATCTGCAGCCGGCCAAATGAAAACAAGGCCTGTGCTGTCGTCCCCGACAGCAAAGTGTATATCGGCGAAAACGACCCCATACGTCTGCCCCGTACGTCTGCCCCATACGTTGCCCCGTACGTCTGCCCCATACGT
>JAVQKC010052443.1:0-12048 GCA_036025475.1 Philypnodon macrostomus | reverse complement strand
GATGCTCGCCCTTCAACCGGAGGGTCGGTGGTTCAAGTCCCCGCCCGTGCACACGCTGTCAGGCCCTCCCGTGGACCCACCACCCGCGGGAGGTACCATAAAGGACTGGTGCAATGTGGATCGGGCGGTGGTCGAAGGCTGGAGTTCCCTGCTTAGACTGCTGCCTCCGCGACCCGGTTTCGGACAAGCGGAAGAAAATGGATGGATGGAATTTTTGATAAATGCTTCTCCAATTTTTATTTGATATGTCAAATAATGAGTCAATTGTGCAAGATTTACCCCATCTAAGGCCCATAGCTGGATACTCTCCAGTCAACAACGACACCTGAAGAAGATGAACATATAATTGGACAATCTCCCACCCAAAAAAATCATCATCAAAAACACAAAACCATAAAAAAATGTGTGAGCCAAATTGACATTTAGGTGATGTTTATATCATCTTTCTATCTCCAAATAACCATGAACTTTCTCTTATGCCAATTGGCTGCCATAGAAGAATCAATTTGGTTCTGGTAAGGCTATCGATCTATAGATTTTGCAGAAGCAGTAATAGCCACTAGGTCTCGGTGGTCATGGAGAAGGAAGAGTTCGGAGATGTTTGTGCGACTCGAGACGACCCTGGATTATGAGCAATAAGGACGGTTTCTCTGCCATCATCACATCCTCCATGTGTGAGCAGCATATACCAAAGGTTCTGACCACAAGAGAAATAAAAAGGGAAGCCTTAGCTGCAGCAAAAACACCAGATTTATCGTGAAGCATCAGTGGTTGTTTACAGAAATGTGTTCCAGATCCAGTGCACTTTTGATTGAGTTGAACATGATGAATGATACGTGAATACAATATAAGAGCTGATGGGAACTACAGCCAAGTAATCCTGGTATGAATATTTATGTATAATCTGCATGTTCTTCTCATGTCATGGGGTTATTTCTTCACCCATCAAAGACATGAATGTGTATTGGTTAATCTGAAATTGCACCTATGGGAACTAATGTGATAGTAAATGTTTGCAACTAACGGACCATGTTAAAGGTGAAGATGTATCTCACCTCAGGCCCACAAGGAGCAGCAATAGTCTCCCCCTTATTCCATAACCCCTAACAGGATTCAGAGGAAGATGAATGGATCAATTTGCATTGTGTGCTTCACCACAGTTTTAAATGTTGCCGAGCTAAATTCATTGAAATTGACAGAGGTCAGGTCAAGCCACTATGGGGGAGACTGAAGTACTGGCACAGCTCCTTCATTCTGACTGTTTAGATTAGAACACATCTTAACAAATCAAGTTAGTGTATATTTACATGGGATGACATACTGTATATTCAGACAGAGCCAGTAGGGTTTGTACAAAGTGATTTCACAACAGAGAGGGAATAAAGTTGGTAGGATAAAAAATAAAGTAACTATGAGAAAAGTAAACTAAAGCAAATTTAATTGAGCTTTTCGTGGTGATCATAATTAGAATCATAACCACAAATAGTCAGGTACAATTGGTCACAGGTCAATTTTAGCAATGCATGTGGTATTTATTTCTAAAGCTGGCACAGCAGTCGGTTTACTAGTTTCTCATAGTTAGACATGTCAGCACCAAAAATAATTACGAGCCTCTTTTAACAGATGAGCCACAGATGAGCACAATGTTTCATGCTAGGATAAAAGCCCAAATTGATAGTAAGAACATTGTTTGTCTTTGCAAGATAAATGCAGGGGTCAACATGTTTGTCATTGACTTTTTAGCTTGAGTGTATTTTAGTCCATTTTAGCATAAAATATGAATATTAACCACACAGGGCATGAGGCGTATTTCGAAAAAAATACAAATACAAATGTCAGGGTTGAGAAACGATTCATCAGTAAAGACGAACAAAACTATCAAAGTAAATATAATAGGAAACAAAGGGACAGATATGAAAGATGTGGCTCAGTTTTATTGTGACAGCCGAGTCAAACCACTTTATATATATACCCCAAACACACCCAACCCAGAGTTACGCTCGGCACTCAGATGTTGACACTATGAAAATGCATTTGTTATTGTGATTTCTTCTCTCACCTCCCTAACCTCGCTCAAATGTTTGTCTTTGCATGCCTTAAGTAGACTGACTCGCGGGTCTCTAAGAAGTGTATGCTTTGACTATCTCTGTTAGGGAAGATGATTCAGTCTTTGCATATTCAGCCATTCATTTGCTCAAGTGGAGGAATTGACTTTACTGGAAAAATAGGGCAACAGAGCAAACAAAACAAAGGCGCGGATCGGATTTGTGTTTACGGTGAGACTCGCAGGGCTGTGTTTTTTTTACGGGAACCATCTGCAGAGGTGCATTTTGGGAGGCATTAATTCGGGAGTATTCTTTGCCCAGAGTCTGTGTAAACAGAGTGGGTAAGGTTTTATCAAAATCAAATAAAAAGGAGCACACCATATCTCTGCAAATAAAGAAGTGTGAAACTCACATAATTAAACCATGGCAGAGTTGAGTGGTTTGTCACTTCCTGCGTTTTGTGGGTGATACTGAAGTCAATCAGAATGGAGGTTTTATTCCAGTAGTAGTTGGCTATTATGTTTTGTTTTTTGTTTTTTCTCGAGCCTTTAGAATTGAAGAAGAAGAAGAAGAAGAAGAAGAAGAAGAAGAAGAAGAAGAAGAAGAAGAAGAAGAAGAAGAAGAATTTAATTAACTTAATATCAGATACTGGAATAGCATTAAAATAACATTTTGGAAAACAAATATTATTTCTGGATTGAATGGTTTTATTAATTAACTTGCTCTGAAACATGGATCTGGGCTAATAATCCATCAAAGTAAAGTAAAAAAAAATATATAATTATAAAAAAAATAATTAGATGCATGAACAAAAACTAACGAGATCATTACAGTCACAGGCCCTAATAAATATTTTGAAGGCAGAGACTCCATTTATTTCCTTTTCTGAACTTCATCAGTGTCAAAGGCTTGTGCGACAGTGGCATGATTGCAGTGTTTACGTTTTAAATAAATAAAAAATGACCCAATCAAAAGCCAGTTCAGCTGCTGGAAGAAACAATTGCCCCATCATCACATGGGCGGGCGCAGTAAATCATCTCTCCCGCAACAAACTTGTAAACTGCAGTTGCTCTCGTCACCTCGAAGCAGCCTCAAAAAGATGAGCCGAGCGAGTGGGAGACAAGTCTGTGGCTGTGACAATTGAAGCATTTTGTCTGTAACAAGGCGGTGCCGCATACACATGAAGGCACCCATGGGTGACACCTTGCACAGAGTCACAAACAAACAAATGCACAGGCAGACAGTGACGGGCGAGGTCATGTGAAGCGCTCAGCCTTCTCCAGCTCTACAGTTGATCAGAGGATGATACAGTCTCACCTCGCTCTCCTGAACCAACCCCAAGAGACTGAGCTTCTTCGTGTCATCGGTGCTACTGTGAAGACAAGCCTGGCACAGTGCTATGCTACCTCTGTGAATTTCACTAGGAAAAAAATACAAACCTAAAAACTCTTTAGAAATCAGATCATTGCGCCTCACAATGAGAAGGTTCTGGGTTTGATTCCCGGACCGAATTTGCATGCTCTTCCCGTGTCTGGGTAAGTTTGCTCCTCCAGCTAAATACTCATGATGACAATCCTGGCTCAAGATGGCTGTCCCATAATAGTTGCCCACTGCTCGTCCAGAGAAAGGCCTCAACTAACCTTCTCAGCACCACCTCACTGTCTTCTCCCAACAATGCTGCTATTATAAACAACCCAAACCTGGCACAGCAATCTGCTCTCTGAGATTGACTAGAGAAAATACAGAAAAAATCCAACTAAAGATCTCCTTAGAAATCCTGCCGGCAACAAAGCAATAATCACATCAATATCAGTTTAAGTGTCTGTGAAATACCAAAGTAAACTGTTGAGAATATTGTTAGAGTAAGCGGCTTTCAAAAGGCTGACAATATCAACTTTTAATGGAGAGGGAATGAGAGGCAAAACATCTCTTCCCAAAGCTGCAGTTCAAAGTGTCTAATTTTACGTCTTGTTTTACAGTTTTGGGTACATAAAGTGAAAAACAGAGGCGCACGGTTAATATTACATTGTTTCTCGGGCTGAGAAGGACACTTTCATCTCTTCATAAGGGCCCAGGGAGATGTGCGGATTCTGTACACACACAAGTGTGACAAAAGAAACAGCACAGCATCCTCTTGTATAGTCCCTCTGTTTTGACATCTCCAGGCAGGATGCCACAGCTGAGCTAATGGTGTGGTAAGTGATAAAATGTAGGTTTATGAGGGATTAGTCGGGTGTGCGTGTTTGTACAAAGAATAGGCAGTGACACACATACACCAACTACTGTGCACATACCCATCCAAGCATGAGATTCCCCAAGTTTAGCCATGCATTAGTGGTGTTTACGACAGCTTTGAGTGGAGCTTAGCCCTGCTTTGGTACTGCCCATGCCCCCCACCCCCCACTCCACTCCTTCCCCTGGTTTACCCTACTACCACAAGCTTGAGACCAGTACACTGTAAAATCCTGAGACCTGTGACTCGACCCGAGACTTCCAAGTATGTTCATCCTAGCAAGGAAGCTTCATTCACCCCACAACAACTCATTTGGGATCACACTGACTCTGAAAGATTGTTGGTGTGTAGATTTGTGTTGTTTGTGGTGCCTGCCACAGGAAGATGAAATGTAGCTATTAACATTGACGCTTACTGCTCAAATTAAATACATAAATACATTCAATTTTAGTCATTTTTTTGCAGTTTGTTTCCTATACAATAATTTTTGTTTGTTTCCCACATTTTTACAGTGTATGCCAGGGTTTAGTTAAAGACACAGAATTCTCAGACGCAGATGGTGAGGTCACTGAGAGTAGTGTATGGGGAAGGGAAGTGTGAGCCAAAAAAGCATCATCAACGGTTTCTATACAGCCGGTTCATAGAAAAGAGAGGCTAACAGGATGTTGTTAAAGAGCGGGAGATCTGTGTTGGGGAAGACAAAGTGGGCCAGAGATTGGAGGGCAGGGCCAGAGGGTGTTAATAAAGACGGTTATAGGGATACATCGATTGAAGGGGCAAAGAAAAAGACACACGCAGATGTTTACGCATGGAGCCTTCTATCTATGCGTTGATTCTGCCCGTAGTTCGGTCCGTCTCTAGAGAGCTTGCGGATGCGTACCGGCGGAGTAGTACATGCGTTGGCCTGAGTGAGCGCTGTTCAACGGCCAAAACAGAGGGCTCAAACTATAGTTTTAATAGAGTAGGTCACTGTATATTCACTGCAGCTCTTTTGTCTGATTTTCTGCAGTCTTTCTCTGAAAATGTAGTGGAAAAGCCGCCATTTTGTTGATGTATTCTTCCTCTCCTCCTGTCTTCCATTCGTTAAAACGCATTGGAAGTGTAAATGCTCTGATGTTAAACATGTATAGAACGCACAGATATATCTATGTATATATGAAATGGCAGTATAAATGCTCTGACGTTAAACATGTGAAGAACGCACAGATATATTTATGTATATATGAAATGGCAGTATAAATGAGCCTTCAGAGCAGGGGTGTCAAACTCATTTTGATCCGAGGGCCGCATATGACCTAATTTGAACTCAAGGGGGCCGAACCAGAAAACATATTGTTACTTCGGTAATTATGCTATAAGTCCAAATTTTAGTGCAGCTAAACACAAGTATATTACAAAAAAGCAGTTTATTTAATGAACTGTCCATTTACAAAATATATTATGAACAACCTAAGACTTTTTAAAGATAAAAAGTGCAATTTCAACACTATTTTAACATTCATTTGTCTGACTCTGCATTGTGCAATACACCTGATCACAATGATTGTATAATGGTGCAAAACATTTCAGTTTTTAGTGCATGTTACCATTAATATTGAAAGAATTTCACCTCCATTGTCCAAATCTGTAAAGTCATTCTGAAAAACCCCATTGACTCCACTCACCTGAAGTGAAGCAGCTATTTTTAACATACAATTCAGAACAGGATGTTGCTACCTTCCTTCGTAATACATTCAATTTACATAAAAACATGCATAACAAATAATAATAGTCCCGAACCAACCTCCTGGCATGCCGGTCCTGGCCTCCGGGCTGCGTGTTTGACACCCCTGCTTTAGGAAGAAACAAACATAGCTCTGTTGTGGGGGACTCTTGAGACTGTTTAGTGCAGGGTGTCCACACATTCATTTGAATTGTTTTAAGATCAGAAAGTGTATTGACAGAACCAAAGGTGGGTTTCTGTACTAATTATAATGTTGTCCACCACTTTAAGATTTAAATGTAAATATATCATATGCAATAGTCTCTGTCATGAATTCAAACTGTTTCAAAATACTTTTTACAAAACCAACACACTAATACCAGGAAGGTTTGATAGCAGAAGACAATGTGAAACAAACAAAGTGCTCCTTGAAGGGGATGATGTAGGGAGCCACAGCTAGCCCCTGGGCTGTTGTTTTTAGACCCAAACGTTGATATCAGGAGGTTTCAAAGACATTCTGTTTGCGTTGTTACATGTTTTGGTTCAGAAATAGTATGTTGCGCCCACATAAACACATTTTGGTTCATCTGTTTATGCTTTATCCTACTACATTTCTAGAAATAGTGATACATTCACGAGTCCAGGAAGCAATATAGACATTACTGTGGGGGAAAAAAAAAATGAAATGTAGGAAAATGATGTTAGCAAGATTTTAATTGGCGCTACAGTAATCTTTACTACATGCATTATTGATCTAATAATAAAATCCCAAATAGCGTGCGTTTAACAGGAGGGAAGCTCACTCACACGGCTGACAGGCTGAAACCAGGATCTCTGAGCGCTTTTCGCCTGCAGCAGTTCTCATAAGGAGATTCGTGCTCTATGCCACAAAGCGTCTCATTTGCAGAATACGTTTTTTTTCGTGTCCACCAACTGTCTCTGAAATATATTTAGATGTAGTTCCTTGCCGAGATGGGGACTTTTTTTTGGGGGGGAGGTGCAAATCAGTTTTTTGTTGTTTTTTTTGGACACCTATGGAGCTTGCGAGACTTGGATCGGAATGGTAACGTCAATAAGGGGTGCTTCTGCGTGGGTTTTCGAATCTCTAGTGCCATGATCTGAAGTGACAGATTAAACGAGTATCTTGGTTATGGATTTTTTTTGTATCTAAAAGACAGGCTGTGTTTGATGCAGCATGCATGCACAGATTAACAAACACTGGAATCTTCTTAAATCTATACTAATCCCTTATCCTCTCCCTGCACCGCTGGCTTCGGGCTGTGGGCGGGGCCTGTGGCTATGTTTATGGCCGGATGAATTACACACGTTTATAGAAATGCATATGACTCATAGTATAGGAAGTGCATACATTAAAAGTGTAGTCTGTAACGTTCCTAAAACAAAAAATAAAAAATTTGAGATTTAAAAAC
Source organism: Philypnodon macrostomus (assembly GCA_036025475.1). NCBI lineage: Eukaryota > Metazoa > Chordata > Actinopteri > Gobiiformes > Eleotridae > Philypnodon > Philypnodon macrostomus. Next base: position 4,638 of record JAVQKC010052443.1, on the reverse strand, counting down.
CGTCCGTGTTCTATATGGTAAAGTAGGTAATCTGTCATCATTATTCATTTACTTTAGTCCCTCCCCTGTCCTCTACAACAGCATCAGATCAGACATTGTGTGTTACCACATTGACCAATAGTAGTTGGGTTTTACTTTAGTCCCTCCCCTGGCCTCTAACTAATTTACATCATAGAACAGTGTGATGTAATCAATTGTGTATGTTTTATTTTGTAACTTTTTCTAATTTGGAAGCTGTTCTCTCGACTGTAAAAGCTCACAATAGGTGTGTAAATCTTTAAAGCCCTCATTCTTCCCATTGGTCACACCCTTTACTACTTAAAGCCAATACAAAAAAAGCCAATTAACAGCAAAGTGGGGTTTCTTCATTTAGAAACAGAAATGTATTGTGGAATGGTGGCCAGGTGAATCAAAGGAAAATCAATGCCACAGAAGACAGGATTACTCAAACATATTCAATTCAATTCTATTAAACAATAAACAAGGTCATTGCAAACAGTAACAAAGTTAATAGACAATCAAAAACACACAAACAACAGGACTGTCCCAGGACGTCACCTGTCCTTAGACCCTCCATCACGGTCAGGAAAAACTCCCAAAAAAACATTTATGGGAAAAAAAGAAACCTTAGGGAGGACCACAGGATGAGGTCCTTGTGCTGAGAGAGCTCAATTTGTGTGCGTGGATGCAGCAGGTTCAAGGGTTACATCCAAGTGAATGAAGAGATAGTAGAAGGGGGCATCCAGATGAATGAGGAGACGTAGCAGGTTTGGTTGGGGGTGGAGGGATCCGGGTGAGACACGAGCACAGAGGCGGCCAGCTATCCACTGGGACAGCAGCCAGGCATCTGAAACAATATCCACGAGTAGGACAGGACAACATGTGAAATGCAATGAACTAATGATAGACAGAACATAACAATGTAATAAGTGTAGAAATTAAGAGAGCCAATAGTAAAAAGTGTAAGGTGTATTGTGTGGTGTGATATTCATCATAGAAGTACCAAAATATATACAGTTTGCCGTCTTTATGATACGTAACTGTGTGTAAAAGTTGAAAGTGATCCGTGAATTAGTTTTTTAGTTATCACGTTCACACGAGGATGGCCAAAACTCTTGTTTCGCTGATAAAATAATTTTCTCAGTCCATTGCTGGCCCCGCCTTTCATAAAAGTGATCATATTTCTTTTTTTTTTTTTTTTTTATCTTGCCAACAGACTAACCAAAACTGCTGAGAACAAAAAGGCTTTGAATGGGCTCTTTGCTTATATCAAGGGAGTCTTATGAGCCTGTGCCTCTCTCTTGTCTTTGGTCTCAACTGACCATTTCATGACTTGGTTTTATCCTTGGGTGTCCAAGGCTAGCCCTGACTGATCGCTCCCATAAGTTCCAGCTGTTGATCGGTACTAGGCCATCAGTCTTTTTCTGCTTTCTGCAAGGGGACGTATGATTAATAATGATGGGAGGCGGACTTTTTCTCCTTGTAAAATTGATGCATTTGCCTTTAAACGTTGCCCAAATGGGGCCATCTGGAAGTAGAAAATTGAATCTATTAAAACTGGCTTCTCCACCTGCTAAAGAAAATATTTGTAAGTATTTAATCAAAGCTTACAGTCTTTGTACAAATTTGTAATAGTCAGTATAATATAGTTCTCTCACATTATCTAGAAACTGTATGTACTATCACGTTCTAAGATGTAATTACTCGGCTATGCTTTATTTAAAAGCAATAATCCAGATTGCCCTACAGCTGTTCTTTGGAAAAAAATGTCCATGGCATTTTAAAAAAGTCAGTAAAGTGTGAAGAGTCCCTCAAGGTAGTCACAGCCAGACTACTTCCCTCTTCACTGTGCTAAAGCAGAATGCCATACCAACAAGCGTTCAGTCCAGTCATGTGTACAGCATCATACCTATACTAGCAAGTATAAGTGCTTGTGAACCACAGTAATCCATTTGAAACATCCTGCTTATTTGGCATTGTCCAAGTGGCTCTATTCTTCCCTTCATTTGAAACACTTTTAACTCTGTGGCTCTACAATGCTGAACCAGCCAAGTTCCCTTATAAAACCTGAGGTGTCCCCTTAGAACGCCAACTACCACTTAGTCATGGCTATTTAAAGACAGCTATGATGGACTTCAGTGCTGTCGGTTCGCTAGTTAGAGCTTGTTAACCCGGCCACTCCGAATACAAGGTCAGGCCTAATATACCACAAGTCATTTTGGAGGACTCTATTAGCTGCTGCAGGGACACAATCTCTGCCATTTACCAGACGCAGGGAATACATTTGTATACAAAAGGAGCACATAGGGATGCTTCCATTGTTGCATACACTTTATTGGCCACTTTATTAGGTAGACCTGTTTCCCTGCCTGTGAGCTCAAATGGCAAACACAGCAGAATGAAGAGGAAATGTATTTTAATTTGATTTTGCCATTAGTTCACCGTTAGGACTCTTAGGCGACAAGAAATAGTAATACCTCATAATTTCTATTTTATTAGATGCAAAGTCTACTTAATAAAGTGGCCCGTGAGTACAGACTGTGGGTGGGCAAATGTAAACTATCCCTTAACATGGGTCCGTAGGAGTTCATGACTGGCTGCACACGACTACCCATCCATCCAAAGGGCTTAAACTGATCGATGCTGAGGGAACAGTGGGACTTTTTTATAGAGACCATTCACATCAGAGTGTTACTCTTCCATTTATCCCGTAGCCACCCGCCCCCACTATTTGTTCATATGAAGGAGATTAAAGAGTATAAATATACACAGCAATGAATGAATGATTTAATCTGTGCACAATATCAATAGAGGAGCATGTTGTGATAAATGGCCCGAGCCCATGAAGTCATAAAGAGGGTATAATAGGCTAATATTTATTGCATTGGGAAATAGAGCCGCTATGATTTTGCAGATCTATTGAAGATGACCACTCTGTTGCAATATTCATCCGTCTTTTGCCGATAACCCTGGCTGAAGCTTCAAACCCTTGACTCAGAACATAATCAGAAGATGTAAGGTTGAATAAAGAGCGACTCCGCATCTAGAATGGAAGTGGGCCATATTGAAATCAGTCTTGGTGTTGGAGATGGCGGGATTAGCTTTACGCATCTCCTCCGAGTGAGGGAAAGCATGAGGGAAAACACTTTTGAGTTGAAGTGAACACGCAGGAAAGAAGAGGAGACTCCACAAACACCTCCACCCTCCTCTTCCTCGCCCGTCGTCATGGCAACGGGATGTCTTCAAACACCGAGTGACTGTGTATTCACATAACTGCATTGCCGTTTTCTGTACGGGTGTGATAAAGCCGCAGCGTAAAGAGTTTGCAAGTCTATTGAAAGTGAGGTGGGGCTTTTTAGCAGATGTAAGCCCTTGATTCTCTATCTTTTATGCTTTTCATGTCAATTTCTGTCACATGTCTCAAAACTGTCTAATTTGTTATTCTCCTTGACTTCCCCAAGCGTAATAAAAAAATGTCCCTCACTTTTACCCCTTATCCTCTCACTGTGGTGGGTTGCTTCCCCTGTAAAGGTGTGACGCTGCAGATACAAAAAAAAAGGGGGGGGTTGGACTGTATGTTGGTTGCTAGGCTACTGTGAGGACGGGGAGCAAGTATTTAATTGTTGTGAATTGCAACATACATGCCGTTTATGTAGCATTATGGTTTGAATGGTATCACATAAAAGACACCCCCTTCTGGCTGTGAATTGGCAAAAAAGGGTGGTGAGCTCAAATGTTAGCCTCTGCAGTGCCCCTGTAAGCCTAACCCGCAGTATCTAATGGGTAAATCCCTTGGAGGACTGTGGTTATATTGTCTTTCCATGAAGCTGCTGTGACACACTTTTAAGCGATGCACAAAGAGAGATGGGGCGTGGTGGCAGCGTGGTGATAGCAGGTCAGTGGAAATAATGTCACACTGTAGGGAAGACCCACTGGAAACAGACACTAGTGTTTATACCCATTCATGCAAACACTTCCAAATGCATTCAATATGGTTTAAGTAAACACCTCGCTCTGGAGCATCCAGCATGATTTATGCAGTGTGTGTGGGTGTAATGATTCCCTGACTGCAGCCCATCACAGATACTTGCCTTTCCTCCTTCTTAGCTTATTCAAATCATAGTGTTTATCATTACGGCTCTACATGTGCTCTATGCAGTGGATTAACAAGTTCGCCTGGAGAGTCTCCGTGCCTTCTGTTATCACATTTTGGTGGCATTTCTTTCAAATGTTATTTGAGGTATGCGTGGGACTCCCTGCTGTCAGTTTGTATTACCTTGGTATTTCTTCATTTTTATATAATAATATAGTGTCTCAAAGGGCGTACAATGCTCACTACAAGTAAAAGATCACGGTTGTTTCTTAAAACTTTCTAAAGTAAAACCTCTTGGAGAGAGCACATCTATGTCAAATAGTGTCTCCCAATAGAAAATACAGTATTAGTGACAAGTGCCCATGTCATGACTGGAAAGGGTGATGTAGTAATTCAGGGATATATGTTCTAGCCATTCACTATATATATATCTATATCTATCTATCTATCTATCTATCTATCTATCTATCTATCTATCTATCTATCTATCTATCTATCTATCTATCTATCTATCTATCTATCTATCTATCTATCTATCTATCTAT
>JAVQKC010052432.1:0-26216 GCA_036025475.1 Philypnodon macrostomus | reverse complement strand
TAGATAGATAGATATATAGATAGATAGATAGATAGATAGATAGATAGATAGATAGATAGATAGATAGATAGATAGATAGATAGATAGATAGATAGATAGATAGATAGATTGTATATGAGATATTTGAGTCAAAGTTATGAAAGCATATTTTCTACATATTTTCTATCTGTGCTGTGCTTGCATTGATCCTACACTAACAGATTTATAGGTGTAAGTTCAACCCAATGTCGATCCACATCTGTTTTGCAGGAGCCAAAGGAATTTAGTTTCACAAAGTTCTAAAATACAGATGTTTAGGAGATTGTTTAGTTTCATGTGTTTGAATGATTTTTAAATACAGCAGTGAATCTATATACTCTTACTGACCACTTTATTAGGTACGCCTGTTACTAATTACTATATGGAAGTTCATAGGAGGCAGTATGAAAGAAGACAGGCCCTTTGATGTTCAAACTGAGCACATGTGAATAAAGAGGAATGTGACTTTGAAAGCTGTCTAGTTTCCTACACGTTCATACCATCTCTAGGGTTTATAAAGAATGTTCTAAAAAAGTAATATAATTGAGTGAGAGCATTTTTTTGTGAAAATTGTGAGAATGGCCAGACTAGTTTGAGATAACAGACAGATATAATATACTAGACAGTAAGTTTAAATGAAACTTCAACCACTATTGGATTTTGGATTGTGACACATGCTTTAGTGCTCACATATGAAACATACAACAGATTTAGCACTAAAGACACTATCTTTCTATTTCCCAGAGTCTTCCTCCCACTTAGCTCTCTTAAATGGCTGATGTCCAGTCATTCCTTATGGATTCCTGGCTGCAGTAAGAGAGACGTCCTCCAGTCCCTTCCCTCCCTCTTTTCCTTTGGGGAGGGCCACAAAGAGCCAAAGGAAGACGGTTTTTGAAGGGAACACATGATAAAACAGCAGAGGGAGGTGTGGCTGATGCTGTTGGGGAGTTAGTTTGTGTGAGACAGGATCTACACCGACTTAAAACAAGCTCTTTGTGTATTTAGACCCTACTGATGGAGTTGTGCAAAGTTTTCCTTTGACCAAAACTTAAACCAGCTGACTAATGGTAAGACATTCACTTTTCATTTGTTCCCATTTGTATTTCTAATATTACGTTTTAGGTAGGCCTACTTATTGATAGATGAAATACTGTAGTTTGCTCTAAGTTTGATTTTTGTAAGATTTTTGCTGCAGTACTTGGATATATATGTATATGTATATATTCATAAACAAAGTAAGATACATAGATTAGACACGTACATTAAGCGTCTTAAATAATGTGGCCATATATTTGAACTCAATTTTAATCAGTCAGAGGCATTATTAAATGTGTTTTTATTTGTATTATGTTCGGCTATGTTCTGTTGCATTACCTTAGCAATATTCATAAAAATATGAATTATATATATATTATCTTAAAAATATATATTTCAAAAGCAGATGAAACTCTATTCCAGTTGGATCATGAACCACTGGACTACATAGTGTTGGAGTGTTTTCCATTCCACCATTTTATGCCCACTTTCATACATTTTGAATATGCAGTAATGATTGGAGATGCTAACTGGCACTTTAAACTTAATGGCACTCTCAGAAGGTATTCAAGGTCATACCACAGTCTGCGCTGAGTATTCTCTTTCCCACTTGTCCTGTTCCCTGAAGGATTCCCAGGATCATAATCATGTACTTAGGCCTAGATGCAAATGCTTCTTTTCACATGTCCATTATTCTATTGGTGCATTACTAATGTATTTACTAACATATGAGTGGGCTCATTGTAGCTACATGTGACCTGTTTCTGTCAGTCACTCTGTTTTAAATTAGTCAACAAACAAACAAACACTTGACTGATTGAATTACATTTTGTGTTCATACCTATAATATGTTCTGTAGCACTGACAGTTGACAACTCTGAGTACTTTGAAATACAGTGTTAAGTCAAACAAAGAGAAAATTGCAGGAAATATATCAGTATTTTAACAATAGTTCATAAAAAATGAGCCACTTAAATGCTTTTACTTTCATTGTTTCACACTCTTGATATGTTTTGGACCCATGGACCCCTGCTCTAAATGTGTTGACTATTGTGACCTTTTAACGTTTAAGTAAAATATTTTGTTATGTGAAAGTTGGCTTCCTCTTTCATGTTGATACAGCTATTGTCAGAATGTCCTATTTGCTGCAGTTCATACAAAGTCAACTATTTGGTGATATATATTTCCCACATGGCCTCACTAACCACCTTTAGGTGTTTACTGGACCCAGATGACGAGCGAAGACATCAGGGTTAGGCCGGGGTTTATGTTGACTTCCTGTTTGTGCCAACTGCATTTCCTGCCAAGATAATGTGTCATTCTCTCGTCCCTACACTGACTGTTCTAGCCTCTCTATCCATGTGCTGTCAGTAAGTTTCAGGGCTCACAGAGAAACATAAAGGAAACTCACTAAGGGACCGTTTTAGAGTCACTAATTTTCCTAAATGGCGCATGTCTTTGGACGGTGGGAAGAAACCAGAAAATCCGCAGTCACACAGGGAGAACATGCAGACTCAATTCAGAGCAAGAACAGTAGCTGATGTAGTAAATGTCAGGCTCGGACTGTTTTTGTTGAAGCTCTAAGTTATGGGAAAGCCAAAGCCAGAGTACAATTTCAGTTGCACTTAAAATCGAAATTTAACCACCATCCTGGAATCAATTTCTGGCAGAAAATGTGACAAAATAATGCTTTTGTTTGTTTTGCAGGTCTGAGATTTGCTTCCAGTCACCAGCTCGGCACCATGAACATCTCAACATATCCAGTAAATCACACCCCACACTGTTACACCATCAACAGCCCACCCTTCAAGTACCACCCCACCATCGCCTCAGCATACTTCTCATCCATCTTCGGTACTCTGGGACTGGTCTCAAATCTCATTGCTTTTGTTGTTCTTTTCAAATCCTTTAAGCGGGTCCATAACCGTTCACGCTCCTTTTTCCTGATCTTCCTCGGGGGCCTGGTGGTTACTGACTTCATGGGACTTTTAGTGACTGGATCTATTGTGGTGTCCTTTCATGTGACACAATTCAACTGGCGCCAACTGGACCCCGGATGCCACTTCTGTAACTTTATGGGGATGTCTATGGTCTTCTATGGGTTATGTCCACTGCTTCTTGGCGCAACGATGGCAATTGAACGATTTATTGGGATCAACCGTCCCTTTGCCAGATCATCAGCCATGCCCAAGAGGCGGACTATCTCTATGGTCTTGATGGTGTGGCTGATTGCTGGCAGCATCTCTTTACTGCCTGTCATTGCTGTTGGTAGCTACCACATGCAGATGCCAGGATCTTGGTGCTTCTTTAACATAAGCTCAGTTGGAACAGATAGGATCTTCTCATTGGTCTTCTCACTCGTGGGGTTGATGTGTCTGGCTGTGTCTTTTTTGCTGAACACTGTAAGCGTGGTGACCCTCATCAGAGTCTGCTGTGGACAGAATAGTTCCCAACGGCGTCGAGATCATGAAGTGGAGATGATGGTGCAACTCATTCTTATCATGGTCATAGCTTCGGTCTGCTGGTGTCCACTACTGGTGAGTCCATTGGCATGTGTGCTCATGTTCAATGCTAAAATATAATTACAGATGTATGGCTTTTGTCTCAATCAGACAAAACAATCAAGTGTTCACAAAGCTTCCTTTTCCGTTCCCAAAAGTGCAAGGTCTTAAGTGCTCTTAGCTTATGTAACTGTTAAGTTATAGTTCATGAATGTTTTTGATGAAGATGATAAACGTATCCTCTTGGCGGTAAGAGAAAGGAAACTCAGTCGTCTTGTTTGTAAGTGCTCATTGTATTATGTGAAATTACCCAAATCCATTAACGCTATTATTAATCAGATACACTTTCACAGGGTCTAAGACAGCTTGCAAATGTATTTTGTTACAATACAAGAATTACTATTAACAAAACACTAAAACTACTAATAAAATGATAGACTAACTCAATGCTATGACCAGAGCCATTCCCCACCTTAAAGCTCATTTCCACTGAAACATTAATGCTTTCATGAGACTTCACCAGGTTCTAAGCTGTTTTCTCGATGCCCCATTTCCCCTCAGTAATGCCAAATCCAAACTGGAAGTGCTTTGGACAAAGTAAAGATAAAAGTGCACATGAATGAAAACCATGCCTTTAATGGAAAACAGCTGAAGTTTATTTTTGTGCCTCAGAGTATTTATGTTTCCACGCGGAGCACTCAATAAAATCACTTAAGAGAATATACAGTGATAGACAATAGACTGTGATCAAAGATTTAAAACATCTGATGATTAGGCAAATTCAACAACTAACATGTCTTTGCTTACAAACATTCCTAGTGATACATTACCATATGTGTCTCAGTGAGTGTGATCGGAGAAGCCAAACAGATCTTCATAAAACAGCCGAAGTTGAATTTGTCTATATAATGTGCATGTTAACATCAGTGTTGTGACACTCTTGTGACCCAGGTATGCACAGGTATGAGTGCGGTGACTGGTGATCCTGTAACTGTTGAAAAGTTATTGTTCAACATCCGAATGGCCACCTGCAATCAGATACTTGACCCCTGGATTTACATCATGTGTCAGTGGTCCAAACTGAGGCGAGTCAATTCACTAGTGCCAAATAAAGCATCATCATTTTATCACCCCCACACCACCTCCACGGCTGCGGGCTGCGACTGACTGGCTGGCTCCACAAATGCCATCCTGAACAACTGCCAACTCAGCTATTGAAGTTCCCACTCGTGCCTCATGCAGCTTTTTTAATTACCCATGAGCTCACTGTGTTATTTGGATGCTTGCTTAGTGTATTCATTCCATTTGAACCAACTGATGAATACTTGTTTATTTATTAGTATGGAGTATGTTTTCATTTCATAATACTAACCCAAATGATTTCCATTCACCATCACCGCAAGACTCTAATGATCAAACAGCGGGCGCCTGCAGAGTGTTGTTTGATTAGAACAAACATTTTTAGACGCAGAGACGTATATGCAAAGATGAAAAAAAATGCAGACATGCCTAGTTAACACTGTGTTGAGCCTAATACAACATTGTATTTGTATATCAGCACTATATAAGCTGTTGAGTTTCTCTGCCTCTGAAAAATGCTTGGTTGTATGAACTTAATGTTGCACTATATATAACAGGGGTTTCCAAACTATGGCCCAGGGGTCAAAATGCAGTCACGTTGTTTTTTCTAATATCAGCTATGCAGGGTGGTATTTTTAAACCTCAAGCTGATTATAAAGTGCTTTCTTTATAAGGTAGTATGTCTAATATACAAGTCAATATGTTTCCCTCAATGAGAAATGTTGGGACACTACTGATCATGAACACTTCAAAATGTTCCCTGTTGCGCTATTTAGCCATAAATCATAATTAGTATGGTAACCATGACATCAGATTCATTGGGAGAGGAGATCACAATAGTTCAGACGTACCTAAAGGGGCCTGTTAACATGCTAATATGTTTACAGCTCACATAAAAAGCCTAATGCCTAACTAAGGCAGGCGGTCATTTTACTGCCAGTGCCTCGGGAGAGCTGTGAGAAAATTAGCTTCAGATGATATAAGACATACACTATCTTTGTGTTCGGTGTTGCTTAATTATTAACCAGTTTCTTCTTTTCTCTCTCACTATAATGTGCTGTCTGTTGTAATTTGCTTCTCCACTGCATTTCCTTATCCTGAATTATTAATCCCTTTCTCCTCCATTTTCCATCTGTTCCTTACTCCTTTCTTCTACTGCCACTTCTACAGGTCTTTGTTGCCCAAACTGTGTTGTCGGGAAGAGGGCTACAGATCAAGTACCTGCTGTTGTGGATACGCTTTGCCACATGGAACCAAATCCTTGACCCATGGGTGTACATCCTCTTCCGAAGAGCGGTTCTTAAGAGGATCTATCCCCGCTTCAACTGGTCCAGAAGCTCCATCCTAACCATGTACCCGTCTCTGAGCAACACTGTACGGACGCTGACAAGGTCTTCATCTAGGAGTCCAGTAAATACAAGGGACAGTTGCAAAACAATTGGAACAACGACCCCAATGTTGAAGATTGTTGATCCTTCTCAGTAAGTGGTTGGATTTTAAATTGGAAAGACATTGGTTTACTGGTGTATTTTTTTTTCTTCTTTTATCACAAAATCTAATTTTTGTATGAAACAGATACTGCTACCAGTATCTTCATAAAACCCAATACAAAGTTATACTATAAATCATCATCATACAGAATACTATTTACTTACCTTTGTTACAGTAAAAATGACGGTGAAGAGCAGAGTGAATGCACAGTAGCATGATTCAATAATCTTCCCAGATTATAGCTGATGTCATAACTTCATCTCATGATAAAATCTTTTATCACCATATTGCCACCGCCTCTGCATATGGGTGCCTCAAAACTGTTTGTTGGCAATCTTTATAATATACATGGCCTGGGCCTTCTCAACAGACAGGTTTAAGAAATAGAGATGAATGCACAAATTGAAAATTTACCACTACATAATAAGCCCATAAGCCCATTACAATGACCATGTGTGTTTAGGTCTGATGAAGTACTTTTTGCATGTGAGGTTTTTTGTTCTGTTAACGCTGCTTAAATCCTATCTAATGTGGCCTATGCATATAATACTATAATAAGTGCTGTCTTTGGACTTATTTATGTTAGAATTTTAAAGAGTTCATGTAATTGCGTTTAAATTGTGAAAAAGTGACTATGAATTCTTGAAGACTGTCCAAAAGTATGCACTATAGTGATGCTGCACAAACTAAATGCTACTCAAATCAAACTAAGATGGTTTTCTATCAAACTGTGAGAATTGATTATTGCCAATACTATTCTATACTGTATACCGTTCAGATTTCTCTGGATTTATATACTGTGGCATGTTAGCGGATTCATTTAATGTATATACTTTAGCTGCAATAGCTTTGTTTATAATCACGTTGTAAATAAAGGCTTAATTGCATAACATTGATCTTTTATCGTTTTAATGTTTACAGAGAGTTGATCAAACTATATCTTTACACAGACATAATGTTTTATTTACATAGTTGCAACTTTCCAACATCAAAAACAACAACAGACAAAAAATGGTTCCATGGCAAAAAACATCAAATGAAATTATTTTGAATTTAGGATATACATCAATACACAAGGAGAATGGCTTTGTACTTGCTTGATCATTATCATCGGAAGTCATGAGCTGGGTTCCTGTTTCATACAATACATTATATTTTGAGCAGGAGATTTTAAATATAATCTTCGGTGGATTGACCCAAATGCGTCACTCAAAGTTTTGTCTAGATCCTGCCATTTTTTACATCCCCAATAGCTCCCCAAACATCAAACAGAAACACATCTGGGAAAGCGAAATCACCCAAAACAGAGTCCAAAGCCTCTGCGAAGTCGTCAGGGTTCTTCTTGTCTTTTCCCGCTTCCACAATGGTCGTTGCTGTGGAGGCAGACAATTAAAGACTAACACAATGACCACCAAATGAGACATGGCCTTGGTTCGCCAACAAAGCACTCAAAACATACAAATAACCAACATCAAAGGATATAATGCTTTAGTCTTGAATCTGACAAAGCGGTAATTAAGTAATTTACAAACCATGCTGAGGACACAGACACTTATACTGCTCAAAATATCACCTTTTAAGATCCACCGTTTGTTTTTCACACAATGTATTAAACTCACTGCCTGGCTAAACCTTCCCACAACCAACAATAAAATGACATGTGTTATTCTGAATATATTTTTCTGCATATTTTGTTGTATTACATTTATTATAAACATGTATGTTCACTTGCATGTTGTACAGAAAAATGTCCAATATTCCTGGATCCCATTAACAGACTTGTGCGTGCCCTGAGTTAATACCAGGGGGTTATCAGAATGTCCTAATACATTCTCAAATGCCTTTCTGATACATTGCTTTGAAATAGTTACACTCACTGGCCACACTATTAGCTAGACTTTGTACGTAATAAAGCTCAGATTTGGTTTGATTTATCTCCTGCTGCCTTGCGATTAGCTGAGTAGCTGTTTGCAGTAATGAGCAGAAAATGTGTACCTAATAAAATGGCCAGTGTTGATATATTTTAGATTTTGGGGCCTAAATAGATTAATAGACTTTACTAAGCTATGCAGTATTATAATGACAACATTGGTATACATTTCTACATAGCACAAACACTGTGGGGACAGCTATTTCTGTGTTTTACCATATTTTTCACTATAAAAAGCGAGGCCAAAGTAACTCATAATGGCTATAAGTGCACACTATAGAATATATTTTGGGACATAATTATAAAGCATGTAGTCTTACCCAGCTCCAAGTCGCGAATCCCCATGTAGCTCTCTAACAGGTCGTCTACTTTCTTTATGGCCCGCTCTTCAAACTCATTCTGTTGGCAGGAGAAATACAAAGGTGTTGGTTGTACGTCCATTCCATTTATGGTGACAAAACTCATGCCAAAAGAGCTCACTGCACAGAACATCTCTTGCTTTGCTTTATAAATACATCATCATATACTAATAATGTAACCGGCACACTCTTGTGCACCATTGATTTTAAGTTCACTGATACAAGTTGTATTTACTGCAAATGGTGTTATGGAGCTTTTGCCTTGGGGTTGTCAAGGTGAAATTCTGTATGTCTTACATTATTCAGAGTAATGTGAAACCAGTTATAGCGTGTGAGGTTAGTTCATGTTTTCCAGTAGTCAAGTGGTGGTGTTTAGTTCAGTTTAGGACACAGAAAGCAGAAAAAAATGTCTGATAGTGTAATGACCCATTTAAAACATCTGATAAAAGTGAGTTCATTGTTGATGAAGGGAGACTGACCACTTCCTGGACGGTAGCTGCTCCCTTGGATCGGAGGCGCAGCGTCTCTTTCCCGTTCACCATCTTGCCCTCTGTAGATTTTGGTGCTTTGGTCCTCATTCCGATCATATCTAAAACGTACATGCAGTTATTATATTGATTTTTTTCAGGAGGCTTCTTGAATGGTTAAAAAAAAATTGTGACCATGTGCTGTTGCGACTCTCCTGGTGATGTTAGCTGAAGAAGAAACTTCACATTCACTCATAATAGCTACAGTATATATTTATGCCTAGGACATTTTTCTTTCATTTACATTTTAGTCAAAAAGACTTCACAGTTTAGCTTTTTGTGAAAAAACATAAACCAAAAAAAAAATGGAATATTATAAAGAAATTTTGATTCAGCTCACAGATTATATCATTATTTTTTTTGCATAAGACTATAATATATTCCCCAATTCCCCAAGGGGTCATCATTAGCAATCCAACACTGACTGACTTGTTGGTCTCCTGAGGATAGTTTGATGCAACAAGGAAGCCCTAAGCAAATACAATGGTGTTAACTGCTTTTGTGTTTAATAATGCTTTTGTTAACAGACATCTTAAAAAAGCAATCTTGTGTATTCACATTCAACCATGCACAGAATCTGGGCCCTAACCGGAAGTGAACCTGACAGCTTTTTGGCTCGGTCTGTTTCAGTAACTTCCTAGTTCGCTTCCATCTCAGCAATAAATTCAGCACTTGTGTTGGTGACGGATAAAATCTTTACTGTAACGGATAAAGGCAAGGCTCAGTTTTGATAAGGCTGTCTGTAAAGGGGGGTCACCGAGGTTCATTGACAATAAACCAGCGCAGGCTACTGTGTTTTTAAACTACCACACATTATAAACAGCTTGACCATTTCGTATTAATCTCTTAAAATAAACAATGATGTGCCTGCTTCATGAAGGAAAAACAACTAGAACATCTTCTATAAATATTGAAAGTCCTAAAAAGAGCATTGGCACTCATCTTGCTCCGGACTTATATACTTCTCTTCCTTGGAAGCCATCATGAATATTTCAGTCTATGAATTATTGCTGCAAAGTTAATGACCTCAACAGATATTTACTGGCAAATGACCAGATTCCCCTAAAATGACATTGCTGTCTCTTCCTGTTTGGCCACTGGTGTTATGGCCACTTAATGAGTACAGCCAGATAATGGGGTCAGTCGGCCTCTGGGATCAACACAGGACAGTACACAGTCTTGGACATAACTTTTTGTCATAGTCTAAAGAATTAGGCACTACTCTGGGCATAGCAGCCTGCATGTTACTACAATTAATGAGTCTAAATGAAATAAAAAGGTGAAAAAAGTGAATCAATGCGAGAGTGAATGATTTTCTGTAAGGCCCATAGTTTCAGGAATAGGCCCCAGACACTGAACAACCCTTAACATGAAAATGCAGAGGAATATGACGGAATGAATAAACCAGGTACAGTATCGTAACAAAAGCCTATTATGGAACCCGAGAGATGTTTCTTTGAAGGCCAGAGTAGCTGACATTTGCACTCACCAAAGGCCTTCTTGGGTTCGACCAGGCGCAGAGTGAAGGGTGTGCCTCTTGGCTGCTCTTTCAGCATCTTGGCCACCTCATAGTGTCGACAGCCCACAATACTCTGGTCATTTATAGCCTCGATGTGGTCACCTACACACACAGGCTTCAGTCGGTCTATGGTACTGCCCTCTTTTATTCTCTGGAAAAACAGCAGTGCTTTATCATTATTATCATATTGTGCACGTTTCATGTTTGTCGTATTTACCTTGATGAATGCATAACCTGCTCCATTGTCTGTGATGGTGAGACCCAGTGCATCTTCTGTCTTGGTGACCTCCACCTCTTTGGTTTCTCCTCGTACATGAGCAAAGATGAAGTCCTCGAGACCAATCTGACCCCCTAGCAGCTTCTGCATGTCTACTTTATGAGAGTTGAGTGTGCAAAACAAGATCTGAATAAGGAATAAACAAAAAGGTGCCAGCTTAAATGAAATAATTTTTCTCTAAAAATTGCAAATGAATCACGCTTTGACAATATATTCCTTCCTTCTCATAAATACACAAATGTCTGACTGTTGTTTACAAATTTAACAGCAGAGGGCAGCAGAGCTCAAGAAAAAAATTTCAGGCAGCCATTTTGTAGTCAACTAAGCAGACAAACAACAACAAAACAAAACAAAAAACATTAAGGCTTCTGAGTATTATATTATTACAACATTACTGAAATTGTGGTTGGATAAACCACAGTTGAGGATAACAATAAAATGGAATCTACTTCTGCATTATTTGACTTACTAGACTGAGATAATGTGAGGTTAAAGCTCAAGTTCAACTCAGTAATTCCAAAAGGAAACTTGTGATTCTTCAGCTGTTATCTGACTCAGAGCATTTCCTATATCAGCATAGGTCAAGGTCTTTCCGTGCACTGTTGATGGACGAGAGCTCCAAGGTTCAAGAAAACAGTTTTATTGTTGTCTCAATTTGCTGTTGGGGGCATAACAAAAAATCAATATAGGGTGAATTTTGTATTTATTAAAATCCAAATCAAAGGTAGCTTCTTTGATTTGGATTATGTGGCTGGTTGTCCTTCAGAATACAAGAGATAAATGAACAAGGCCAATGCCAATATTTATGGTTTTGTTGCTGTGAGTCATATTATAAAACAATGAAGAACTATCATCAAAGAACGTTGAATGGCCAATTCAAGAAATATAGGACCCAACCCTTTGTATTTCCTTACAGTAAGTCTCAAGTCTTTTGTCATATTACTTGCATAACGGATACGTTTGAATTGTACACAGGCCTAAAATGTTGTCATAGTCAACCTTTGTCTGTTGAAACTTTGTAAATTCTACCATGACTGCTGTTGTGATGTCATCAAGGATTTTTTTTTCATTTGGGTTTAGAAATGTCAAAAAGATGTCAATGTGTGTATTTCAGATGATATACTTATCTACAGGGTTTGTCATTTCCAAACCTATCATTATTATTCTATTTGACACTTTGACACCTCACCAAACTGAAAACAATTGCAAGATATACAACCAAAATCTTTTCTGTACAGTCAGTAAAAAATGTAAATAAAGTTTTTTTGCATACCTCTGATGGAGAGATGTTGAACACTTCTGCTATCTTGGTGTACAGTTCCTTAACATTAGTGAATCCATGGATGCGGCCCGTGGGACTGCCGTGGGCCAGCTGCGTGTGGAAGATCAGCCTTGGTCGTGGGTAGTCAGGTGGTCCCGGTGGTGGAGGTGAGGGGGGTGGCAGCGGCGGGGCAGAGGGCTCTAGAGTGGGCTGGGTTTGGGCCTTGTGGTCCTCCATTCCCTGGGCCCCTGCTGGCTTGGAGTCCTGCGGGCTCATAGGATCCCCGTTCTGCATGGGCCACAGCTCAGGTGGAGGGGCCTTGGGGTGGTCAACTGCGAGGAACTACAGCTGGGACAATGATGTCTGTCCCCCTCTGTTCATCCAAGTAACCAGCTAGATCTTTGTGTTGAATCCATGAATAAGTGATGAGAGCAACCTGGTAACTGTAGCTTGAGGAGGCTGTCCTGCCAGGTAGAAACCCAATACCACCAGAGTCGAGGTTTTATGTGTTACACCAGAGTTCAAATAGAGACAATACAAACACACATCACATAAAAGTCTTTGGTAATTGTGGCACTAAACCTAATTGTGGCTAATCCAGTTATTGTGGTGGGCTAGTGCAATATTTTGGACACAATTAAAGCATCAATTCATCACTGTCTTATAAATCCTCTTGCCAAAATGCCATGTACTATAGGTAAGATAATATCTCAGGGTGTGCTACAAGGTGCCCCCTCCCCCTTTACTGCCTCATTAAAACAGACAGGCTGTAGGTGGGGTGAATTGGTGGTGATGTGCTGACCTTCCAGACCCAACAGACTTTGTACACAGTCAAGATGCCATGTGTTTGTATAGGCAGATGATTTATTCACGTGAGCAGAACGGTGGCATCGTTGTGCTGGTGAAATGATTAAAAATACCAAAAAAGTCAAAGTGCTTCTTTTGTATGACACTTCCTGCCCCTGAATGATGATGTAATCTAGTCACGTTCACATTTCTTTCAGTATACAACAATAATGCTACAGAGATAGCCCGGAATAATCTTATTTGCCTTCCCATGTGATCTATTGCTCAACCATTTGTGTCACAGAGTCACACT
Source organism: Philypnodon macrostomus (assembly GCA_036025475.1). NCBI lineage: Eukaryota > Metazoa > Chordata > Actinopteri > Gobiiformes > Eleotridae > Philypnodon > Philypnodon macrostomus. Next base: position 13,119 of record JAVQKC010052432.1, on the reverse strand, counting down.
ATTTGGATGAGGAAATTCCCATCAAGTGACATCTAAAACTTCGAATTTCTGACCCGAATTGACAGTTGTTTTGGATGTTTTTTTACGGTTTTATTGAATTTAAAAATCTTAGTTAGTCACGCAGCACAGAACATTACACTATTTGTGATATGAATTTGTGCCTTTTGGTTTCTATACTGTCGTTGTCATGTTGTCTAAACTAGTTTTGTCCTTGAACTGTGTTGTCCTTGTGCAATAGTTAAAACTAGTTAGAGTTCCGGTATTATCAAAGGTAACAGTGATCCTCGTGGTATTTATGAAGTCTGGGGGAAAGAGAAAAGGAGAGTATATAATAGCGACGCACAGATATATCGGCTCAACATCGGTGTCGGCCGATAATTACAATTTTAACAAATATCGGTATCGGCCTCTACAGATGGATGATGTTAATCTGTTGTTCGTAAAGTATTACTTCTAATATTTAGGGTTAGAAACAGCCAGAGAAATAAAAGACCATTGGAAATGTCTATCTTTAGGGTGACAAAATGTAATAAAATAATCTTGGATTGGATTATATGGATTAATAAATATATTTAAAGCAGATATTTATATGTTGATTTCTTAGTTTTGAGAAAGATACCCGGCTAAAACACGTTTACAAAATATTGGTATCTGTCTTCCACCGGGTGCATGCGGAATTAAGAGCCCATCTGAGTTTTCAGTATTGTAAAAATTTGGATGTAAATTCACAACAAATAACACTCTAGCTCGGAATTTCTGACCCAACTTTACAGTCACTTTAGTTCACAAGTATGGTCATATATGGTTTAAATGGTTATTTATATTTCTACAATTGTTAGTTAGTCTTTTAGCCTTTCTTGCCTAACCTTTTTCCCCATGTGATATATTGCACACACACTAACTATGCAGCACAGAACTATTCAGATTCAGAAATTTCCAACAAATCACATTTAAAACTCCAAATTGATCTATTAAATTCTGGATTTCTGTTTATAAATCTAGGTTCTTAGATAATACTACATTGTTTGTGGTTATTTACAACATGTTAAATCGAACCAATGTGGTTTAGAATTCCCCATCATACCATACTTTTTATCATTTAGTTTTAGATTGTAGTTTTACAGTAAAAACAGCATTTTCCAGAGCATACTCAGGGGTGGCAAAAAAATAAATAAATGCCAGAAACCTTGGGCAGACGTCCCCCGCTCTGGATGTGTGCCTATATCTTCCTGCAGTGCTAAAGTACAGAAATGCATTTGTGGTGTGCTTTTGATCCCTTCAAATCTTGCCTCCTAAGTCTTTTACCGTCTACACCTGCACTGTAGTGAGCTGTAGTGAGCTGTAGTGAGCTGTAGTGAAGGTGGCTGCAGTTATCTGTGCGTCACATTCTGTTTTCGAGGCCAAGGTGTGACATTGCTCCCCAAGGTTAGAATGTTTACTCCAGCCACTAGTGATAAAAGTCTCCTCAAAAACTGATAATGGGCAGTAATTTCACCTCAGGTTATCTCATTTCCACAGTGATAAAGATATACATCCAATGGCCACTTCATTAGTGGGTACTGGTGTGTCACTTTTCTTACATATTGACTGTGTTCAGTCTTCAGCAGAACTTTCTATGTCTGTTTATGTCTCATCTGAGCTCAGGCATCAACAAGGCACTTAGATGTCTTCTCTATTTTGGACAATTCTCTGTAAAGACAGTTGTGTGGCATATTTTATCAGCAAAAAAAAATCATAGTAAAGAAGAAAGTTGAATTAGATAATGTAAATATATTTCCTTTCTCTTCATTATGCATCCTTTGAGAATAATGACATAAAAAGACCACACCAACTTTGACACAAGTGAGTAATAATTGTGTAGACTCCATATAGACAGTCAGACTTTAAATGGGCTTATTAATGTTAAGTATCTGTTACTAATCTTTAACTGTTGGAGGATTGCATGTAGGGAAGTCAATCCACCCACAACAGTGAATCCACAACCAAATGTGTCTGCCTACGTCACATTAACACCCCCTAAATGAATGACTTCACACAAACGTAATTTGCTCAAGCGATGGTGGGCTTTGGCAGAGGTGGGCGCAGGGAAGACTGGAGGCTATAGACTGTGTGGGCTAGATTGTGTGCGGGTGTGTGCTGTGTCATGTGGCTGTACAGTGCTCCTTCTGTTCTTGCGCTGGTGACGCTCAAGCTGCCTGGCATAATTTTTTTTTTTTTACATTTTAGGTTTAGCTTTTGATAGGATAGAATTCTTAGCAGTGTTGAAGTTACTTCAGGAGACATTGGCAATAAACAAAGGGAATCTCTCACTGAATTATGTTCTGCATTGTATCATTAGGACATTCAAATGTCAATAAATGATGATGAGTAGGTTATAGGCTACTCATTATTAGATTCATATAAAATATATCATTTCTATACACAGGCCTATTTACAGCCTATGCAAGTATAGTCAGCATAAGTCCTTAGTTCTGGGTTGGGTTTGAACAGTATGTAACACCTTGCCATTTGCTGCTACAGTTGTTGTCTTCTTCAATGAGGGGTGGGTGTTTCACTAGATGTAAGCTATGCATGCTGGGATATTTGAATAGACAGGCTTGATGCCTGAGCCCCCAGCTGAGCAACTGTACAGCTGATCTGTGATGTGCATGAGAAACATTTTCTGTGTTGAGTGTATCCAATGTTAAACATTGCCCCACCCTTGCAACTGAATTATTTCAATACAGACGAGTAGTAATATAGTGCTAGTATTAGCTAGTATTAGCTTAGTTCCTCGTGTTATAGGCACGTGAAAACATTCAAATGTAAATCATTAATTTTTAAAGCACAGTATATCCATACTAACACAGGCCTCACACCAGTCTCAAGCACGGGACGACCCATATTCCATATAAGGCAGTGGGCAGTCCAAATGTACCAGCCTCCCTTCTCTGATTGGACGAGCCATCTGACATGACCGTTTTTTCATGCCCCCTCCCGAGCGCTGATTGGCTCTGGGCCTTGGTCCGATTTAAGCTCATTATCTTAATGAGCTGTGGATGAAGTGAGACAAGAAAGCACAAGCTAAACACGAACAGCCGAGCCTGGCGTGGAGCGTGGTTGTGACACCAAACAACCACCACTGGCCGAGGGAAGGATGCTGGAAAACAAAAGAGAAAGACTGAAAACCTTCCTCAGGAAGATCGATGAAAAGGCCATCGTCAGAATCAAGCACTTCATGAAGGAGAGGTGAGTCAAAATGAGAGGCTACTTGTACCGTTATCTGCCGGGATGAGCATCACTACTAACAGGCTGGGTGATAACAAGCAAGGCATTGTTAACAACATTAATGGTTAGGGATATTCCATTGTTATGTATTATAGTTTTTTGGTGATTTGACATATAGTTACTAGACTTTCAGTAAAAACGATAGTGCATCTAGCGGTTGATGCTAGCATGCTAGCTCTTCAGCAGATGCGTTGGCACTTGGCAGGATTGGCCTGGTCGTTAGTGTCACGTATTGTACTGTTTGCTGTAAGCCAAATTCCTACAGTTTTAAAAACATGAGCATAAATTACCAATGCACTGCCTCGTCATCTAGAGTGTTTTACCGATCTATTTTACTCATCAGGTGCGTAATCTAAACACCTGTTCCTGATAAACGGCAGATTACAAACAGGGATTATCTGTGACTTTCTTCTTTGAAATATTTAAACGGTATTATTATTGTCCTCAATATATTGAGAATGTATTATTAGTTGACATTACAAGTCCACCATATCTGTTTTGACCTTAGACTAGTTAACAAAAGGTACTAGCGTTACATATGTATCTACAATGATATTGAAAGAGTCTAAATGTTATTGTTGTATTGTATTGGGTGATTGTCACATGAACAGAATGAACTGTGTACTTGATGTATCCTATGGTTCAGTTGTTCTCAGACTTTTTTTTCCATGGACCCATATTTTGTCTGGCCATAATAATAATCGCAATTTGTGACCCAACTTTTTAGTTTGGTTCAGGACTATTGGTAATATGTTTGTGTTGTCTTCTGCTTTTATTGTCCTGTTGATGTTTCTTATGGGCATGGGCTACTGAATAACATTTTTTGTTGATATCCCAAGCAAAAGTTTTGTGACCCACTTTTGGGTCCCGACCCATTCTTTGAGAACCGATGTGTATGATTCATTTTGTTGCCTGGCATCCTCAAAAACACTTGGCACACACAGGATTGACATGTCAGTGTTTTCTTAGAAAGCTCTATATTTAGATCCCATGAGTCAACCACAGGTGGTATTAATGGTGTTATGTAAATGCTATCATGTATCTCTGTATTGGGGCTCATTGGCCCCAGTGCTGCCTTTACTTTCCTCCCCATAGAGCCCCATTTGATGAAGCCTTTGGGCTATCAGTTTAGCTATGTCCTTTCTAGAATGGAATGTGGTGTGACTATCTCCTTCTACAACAACTTTATTAGTGAGTGTGTTGACCTGTCAGTGTAAGGTTTTACTCTTTAAAGGTTAACATTGCATACTGCGTCCTGGTTGTGTAGGAAAGTAGCTAGTAGCTGAAAGCCTAATGGGGTTGGCAGCTCCTGGAATAGTCTGGGTGGGGCAACCTTTCTGGCATCTGCTCCTTGAAGATGCTCCCAGGGAAATGAGCGTCTCTGCCGACTGTGGGCAGTACTGTGTAGGTCTAAATTATCAGATTGAAGAGAAGTCTGAGTTTAGAAGAAGAAAACCACATGTGCAGCTCTGGCTAATTGAAGGGTCTATTTGAAATCAGGTGGTCAAAGTCGACCACGTGTGTTGCCTTTTTGTCAGATTAGTGTTACTGGCCTCTGCTTTTAACTTTTCACAGTCACTGTAAAAACGTTATTCTCTTAACTATATTAAAAACTCACGTTTCAGTATTCATAGTGAATTGGTGAATCCCAGCCACACTATATGGCTTATTGTCTGTCTATCTACACAACAATGGGTCTTTTCCCAGGAGAATCGAAAGGTCCATTAATTACAGTTGTGTATATTTGTGTTGTTCTTGCTGGGTTTTATACAATAAGAAAGAATGCATGACTTGGGCTCACACACACAAACCATGACTCTGTGGCCTACTTTAGCTCAAGTCAGGTGAGTTTTTCTCATTTGATACAAAGGCAGCCAGTCACTCACATGCCTGAACTCTAGTCTTGGGAAGACTCAAAGACCCTCTCTGTTTCAGCAGTGCAGTAGTTTAGAGGAAGTGCCCTGGCCATGTGATTTACCGTTCAACCGTACAGTTATTTTGAACACCCAGGCAGTCCCTTACATTTGTCTTGGTCCATGTAAGTGGCTACATGTTTCTTCTGTTTGCTGTTGGAGACTATTTTACCCCCAACCTTTTAAAACCTATAATTTAATGTTGGAAAAGTAAATCCCTGACATGATGAAACTGCACCCTTGTGTTTCCACTAGATGGTGCTGTCATCCTAAAGAGTTAAGCATAGGCTTCGAAGCCTTGTTTAATTGGTGCTGGAACTGTGGTTGTTTAGACCTATGTCCTAAGCATTCAGTCAAAGGCAGGTTTGTCATAAGCTGACATTTGCGGTGTGACTCCTGAGATCATCGGTTACATCTGAGCAGAAAATGAAAGTATCACAGTCTTTATGTAAATGTGGAAAATCTTATGTTGTTCTCAGTTTACACTCCCACCTTGTGACCATTTCTGTTCTCTGAAAACTTTTTGCTTAGTTTGTTTTGTTGTTGGATGGCTCTGGGTACATTGTTCACAAAAGCTAAGTGCCATCTATTGTCATGTACATTGTGCCATCAGTTCTAAGGGCCCTCCCTTTGTCATTGAGAGCAGGCTCTTTTGAATGTTTTGTGTTGTCTGCTGAACTGGGAACAGTCTGGCAATGGCCCATTACCCTCCTCCACCTTCACCCCTGGCCCCCAACTGTTGTGGCCATTTGCCTCAAAAGCCATCACATGCAGAGCTTTTGGGGCCATCCACTCTTTCTTTCCTCGTCCTGCTGATCACTAGTGGCTCCAGTTGATTCTGTGCTGCTGTAAAGAGGACCTTTATACCTGCTGGATTTGGCTATCACTGTTTAAGGTCTAAGGGCAGAAGGCAATCTGCTAGTCTGTGCTCTTTGACTTGGACATAGTAGAAGAGTGTTGATCATGGAGAGAGGCAAAATCACTCCAAACCAGAGCTTTTCATCTATTTTAGTGTGCTCTGGGGACACTGAAAGGTAAGCAGATAAGACATGAATATATGTTATTTGAGAAGTTGTAGTGCAGGTTTTGAACGACCATTAGAAACCCAAGGCTTTGTTTGCGTAAGAAAAGCTCTATAATAATTTGTTAGCTTAAGACTGTAGCCTTTCAAAAATATTAGTATGCCTGTTTTTGTATAAGTGTGTATGGTGCAAATATTATTTTAGCAACACCTTTTTACATAACCAAGCTATTGAGCACAGTGATATGTGGAGTGACTGAAATTGATCCACTGCGATAACATATTAACACAGATAGAGTTGCAGTCTGTCATTTTTGGTTAATGCTGACACCAGGTTGAATTATGACTTATTAATACTGTGGCTACATTGGGTTTTTTTTTTCATGGCTATCTTTAGTTTTGATGTTGACTTGGTCTGCAGCCAGACTGAATTGTTTGGACAAAGTGGGTCATAGGTTAGTGCAGTTGTCCAGCTATCTTCTATTGGCGCTCTGTCTGGATTCACTGAAGTGCAAAAGTAGAAAGAGATGGGTTTAATCTGTATGTGAAACAATAAAAAAAGCTGAACTAAATTTCTTCCTGTTGTGAATGGGATTTTTGTCTGTTCATAAGTGTACAGTACTTACTCAGGAGAAAGTCTGCAGGGGTGAGCCGTAAGTGGTTTCCTGGCTTTGTTAATGGTTAGTGTTGGTTAAGAATAAAAGGAAAGTGGTGAGAAATTCCTGAACAAGCCCTTTTCCACCATTTAAGGAAGGAATGGTTCTTACCCCCAAGCTAGCCCAAATGAGCTTGAGTTTGGTTCCCATACATGTAGCTTTTTAGTTTGATTACAGGATGTAGACATTGTAATGTTCCCAACCTTTGCCCTACATTCTAAAATGGCTGCATAAATCTGTGCTCAATCAAAATACTCAATGTTTAGTTTTGTGGGAAATGCATTTACTTTTTAGGGTTAGATTGCTTTTCTTTTGCACAGCTCCTAGATTGAGACAGATAAACCAGTCCAAGTATTCTCCAGCTCGAACATGTTGTCTGAAACACGCCATTGCCTGTAGCGTGTTTGCCATTGTGTGTATATGTGGAGGAAAGTGTTTATTCTCGTCTGTCATGCCTGTTTGCCTTTTGTGGGAGTGGTTGAGTTTGACGTCACACGTTACAGAGTGTCACACCATTTCACCAGAGTGGCTTCCTTGTTACAGACTCATTCAGATTGCTACAGTTTTTCTTCTGAAAGGCTGTGGAAAAGAAGTCTCATCTAAATTGCACAGCCATGGGACGTTTCCCCATAATCTAAAAGGGACCTAGCCTTTTGGTTATTTTTTCTTTTGTGTTTGTGGTGAACCAATGAGAGAACTTCAGATAAAAGTGATTTTAATAATGAAAAATGCCTACTGTTAGTAAGTACATAAGTTTTCGATCGTCCAAGCGTTTCAGATTTGTCAGGTAAGACCCTTTTTGTAAAGACCCTTGGGCTTTTAACTAATATATTATTTTGTTATGGTGATCCAATGTGGTTTAGTTTTCATCAAACTGTAGATCAACTTTGATTTGTTTAAATATAGTTAAGCTTTAAAAGCATTAGTTGTTGAAGTTCAATTTGTCAACATTGTCCAGATGTAGTCTTTTTAAACCGTTGTTAAAATACAGGCAAGATGATTTGTCCATACCATTTATTTTTATTTACATTATGCTGTTTTTTGTATCTGATTGTGGTGGATAATTTGTATGTCTTTGGTCAAGGAAGTGCTGTGTACCATTTTTAAAAATTGTAGATCTATATTTTACTGGACTTTAACAAGCATTGTCTCTGAGCTCATAAAGCAGCTCATAAAGCAGCCAACAGATGCACTTACTGTACACGGTCTGTCCATAAAACAATGTTTGGAAAGTTCAACAAATCATGCATTTTTCAAACTGTGTTGGTAAATTTTATTTTGCATTTCTTTTTAATCAATGCATATGGTTTTCCATTTCTATATACACAGGTAAATAATTATGGCTGATTGCACGTTTTGTTCCTTATGGTTGTTACTTGTATAACTCTACAGCGTTGTGGATCAGTTATTGGATCTTTATTTACTTCTAACGACATTAATATTGGGCCATGTACTAATCCGTCTTCTCTGTGTCCAGCAGTTATCCCGTTGAGGGCAGTGGTGGTGGACTGCCGACCAAAGTGAAGAAAAGCAGGAGCAGTTTAAGTAATGGCAGCATCAAGAAGGTGGAGGCAAGGAAAGCCTTGAGTCTAGAAGCGGCACAAATCGAGATCCAACAACAGCACAAAACCCTCACTCGACAAGTAGCCGTCAGGTGAGAAAAACCTTCACATCCACACAACTCCATTGTGATAGGACACACGTTATAATCTAGTTAAGAATCACTGCTATTCTGACTATGTATCACAAGACCTGACAAGACTCAGCTGCTGCTAGGACGTGACACACACATGACTACGTAACTGTAGTGTGATTTCAGATAGAGAGGGTAGAGTTGTGGTAATTTTATCACCAGTCTTATTGGCTACTGCAATGAACCCTTCTCTATTTATACATATAATTAATGGTGCATTTGTATCCACAGGTCGCAGACATTTGATGAGGACGTTAGAGGCTTTGAGAGGACTGAAGGCACTGGCTCCCAAAGTGTAAGTTCCCTTTTTAACTACATTTTAAAATACCGTATTTTCCGCACTATAGGGCGCACTGGATTATAAGGCGCACTTTCAATGAATGGTCCATTTTCAACTTTTTTCATATATATATATATATAAGGCGCACCGGACCATAAGGCGCATTAAGCGAAGCAAAACACAAGTCAGTCAGTCAAACTTTATTAAACGCGTTCACAATAACTCTCAACATTGTTCAAACAATTGATAGCCTTGAGCTTAAAGTCCGCGTCATAAGCGTGTCTCTTGACAGGTGCCATTTTGGGGTCATATATAAACACTAATAATAAAACACTACTAATATTACTGTGAAGCATAGTACCGGTGTGTATATATTACTCTGCAACGCTCCTGACTCCCGGAGCTTTGTAGTTTACCGAAGTCATACCAAAACATTTTGACGGAGCACCGTGTGACACAAAATTGCTTGGAGGTCAGTAAGCACAACCAGAATTAATCCATATATAAGGCGCTCCCGATTATAAGGCGTACAGTTGTTTTTTTAGAAAATTAAAGGCTTTTAAGTGCGCCTTTTATAGTGCGGAAAATACAGTATTTTGATTATGGGGACCAGATCTGGTTTTAGCTTACATTTGTATTTAAAACTTCTTTTTTTGTTTTGTTTTCAGAGCTTCATAAAGCACAATAAGACATTCCACAAGTTGTTCCCTGATATTCCTGAGAGTGAAGACTTGATACACGGTGAGTAAAAGAAATGTGACAAAAATGAGGAAATACAAAGTTTACAGACTATTAAATGACAACCTTTTCTGTTTTTCCAGCATACCTCTGTGCCCTGCAGAAGGAAGTGCCCTATCACGGCAGGCTTTACATCACAGACAGAAATGTTTGTTTCTACTCTTCAGTTCTGCTCAAGGACACAAAGGTACACACCGTTGTTGTTGTTGTTGTTGTTGTTGTTGTTGTTTCCTTTTTTACTAAACCTTTTTTTAACACACTTTTATTGCAGGTTGTTATTCCAGTTTCCTCTATCCACATTGTGAAGAAGCAAAACACAGCCCTGCTAGTCCCCAACGCCTTGTCCATCCGCACCACAGAAGGAGACAAGGTCAGTTTCTGGTCTTTAGAGACACTCCTGTGCCCAAGAGACTTTTCTCTGATGACATCATTGAGTATATATATATTTTGAGGTTATTGATTTATGTTTTCTTTTTTCAGTATCTCTTCGTGTCCCTGCGTAACAGAGAGGCATGTTATCAGCTCCTGCGCTCAGTCAGTCCTCAGCTGGAGGTAACTGTTCCCTGTCTTTTTAATTGTGATTTACAGTGTACATTCTTTTGAAAACTCAACTTTAACAAAGAATACTTGAATCCTTCTCTTTCTAGGATGGCAGCACAAACAGCAGCCCTATAATTTCTTCTGCTGAAAACGGTTTTGACAAAACCAAACTTGTGGTAAGAAAACTGTTTTTTTTGTAACTGGCATTATGTAATATGTCTTCTGCCTCTTGGTTTGTGATTACATGTTGTTTTTTTTTAAACAGAACTCAAGCCAATCCAGTTTGGAAGACAGCTTTGACCTCTTTGATGGCTCTGATGTACAGTCACTACCACCCCAGCCTCTGCACAGAATCCACAGAGGTGAGAAGGCCTTTATTATACATGAAAGTTTAACATGGATTCTATTAGCTTTGTCTTTTATGTATTTTTATGCTAATGTGATAACTTTGTAACTTTGCGCATTTCAGAGACCATGCCTAATGGAAATGGTCCCACTCTACGGAGCATGCATATTCAGCAGAGTGATAGCTCATCTTCTGAAGACCTCTCCGTTTCAGGTAATACTCACAAAAGCTCTCTGTCACATTTTATGTCCAGTGCTTTAAACTAAACAATTCAATTTAAATGTTGTGCTTGTGTTATAGGTGGATCTTGGGTATGGAGTGTGACTGAAAAGGCCCGGTCCCTGTTAGTTCAGAGAGAGGCCAGCACCCTTAATACTTTACTCTTCATCTACTTGATATTGTAAGTATTGATTAAACATTTCTCTACATTTATCAAATGTAGAGCAGTAAGTGACACCGAGCGCATTTATTTTCTATAGGGTTGTTTTGCTGCTACTGTCCTCCGGCTACATAGGTCTACGTATTGTTGCCTTGGAGGAACAGCTAACATCTCTAGGTGCCCTACCAGAGTTTACACTACAGAGCGGGTAAGGTTCTTTTTGGTAACTATAATGATGCCTGCATACATGTTTGAATAGACTTTAGTAACTGCTGTTAATCCTGTGTGTAATTATTACCGCTGCACTTTCTGTAAGGGCGTGCCATAGTCTGCCAGGTAATCTGTGTAATACCTTTCTAAACTGGTTTCTTTTTTTTCAGGTATCATCAAGACACATAACGCTTGCTGTCAGAAGGAGAGTTTGTTTGACCTGTGACTAGAAGAATATTTGGGCCTCTTCTTCAGAACCAAGAGAAGTTTGACTCGCGTCACACCAGGCCTGCTTAGAGAAGAGTGGCGAACCTGTGCAATTAAAGATGGCTCGCTGATTTGAAGGGCTATACTTCTGCTTGTGCAGTACACAAAGGACATGCCACAACTTGTCATATAGAGCCACGCCCAAATGTATAAACACGCACTGCCTGGATGCAGTGTATCTGTTAGAACCAAAGCCAAATGGATCTGAACTCAATGTGCCACATCAAAGGCAGACTGAAGAACTGTTTCATATCTTGTATTCATTGTATTTTCTCTTTAGCATGCAATCTAAATAGGGCTATACCGCTCAGCATTAGCCTGCTGTTGCACAGGTATTTAGTGCTATGCATTGCCAAAAGTGCACGTGGTGCATCTTTTGCATGAGTGCACAAAGAATACTTTTACTTACCCGTCTAATCTTTTTCATCTTGTAACATTTGTTACTGGGAACTTCTCGAATGGTTCTATCTTCTGTCTGATTGGTTGAAATGATGATTATTGAAATCTTTGTCGGATCAGCCTGTAGAGGCATGATGATCTGGATGGTCTTGCCATTTCTCTTTGTTTAATCAGCAGCTGTTGCAGTATTTATTTCCCCATCTTTAATGTGATCTAAACTTGTTTAGTGATCAATATTGAGATCCTCTCTCCTCCAGGCTCTACTGGATGAATGCCTCATCAATGCAGTTTAGTAGAATGAATAATGCTCCAAGGCATTAGTATGTTCCTCCAAAGTAGTTTTCAGATTTTGTCTGAGAAGGAACTGCATAGTGTGTGTGTTAATGACCTGTAACAGGCTCTAGAGGACCAAGTGACATTTCTAGATTTATTCAGGTTATTCAAAGTAGCACCAGTAATGTATTTGTACTATTCGCATGTGTCCACAGACACTTGACTGATACTGTATATGCGTTCTCTAACCACTCAAGTTTCAGCAGCCAAAACAAGTGGTCCCAAAAAGAAACTTTAATATGCAAGTTATTATGATGCATGGTAACATGTAATTTATCTATGTGTGCTGTTTTTAAATGGAGCTTTATGTTTATGTGGAGGTTGTGTTGGGAAAAGAATGTGAGAAGAATGGCTCAAAAGCGCAATGCACTTTAAATGTGCTTTGAAACTGAAAAATCATGTTTCGATTGAGAAGAAATGTCAAGAGCTGACTTTCTGTGTTCTGTGATGGTGCTAAGACCTTTTTAAACTTGTTTTCACTCAGGGGTGGTGGCCACTACCCACCACTTGGCTTGGATTACACCTTACATTTCAAAGTCTTTAAAATCCTCCTCACTCTGTACATTAAGGCATGGTGGTTCTCTAAAGTGTATTGAGCAGAAACATGTACACCTTAAGTGAATTCTACCTGACTTTACTAAACAAACTGTGTTCTAGCTCTTCAAATGTTTGTTTACATCCTTCTGTAACCAAGGTACAATGTTAAAACACACAAACTTTAAATCTGTTTGTTTCATGAGAGCTGCTCATACAAGGTTCAACATGCCATATACTGAACTGTCAGTTATTATCCCCACCAGGGGGCAGCGCACACCCACTGTCCAAGAGGACTCTGGTTCTCCGTAAGGACGGCGTATGGGTGGTTTTGCACTATTCAAAGTGTTGTAAATAATTTTGTATCGACTGTTAATGTCCTTAATTCTACTATGGTCCTATATTTATTTTGCATTCTGTGTAATTATATCGGCGAAAACAGCGTGTCGCCGATATTATGGAATCACGTCGGTGCGCGTCCGCGTCCGCGTCCGCATCCGCGTCCGCGTCCGCAGATCCTAGCTGAGAACGCGATAACTCAAA
>JAVQKC010052429.1:0-19460 GCA_036025475.1 Philypnodon macrostomus | reverse complement strand
TGTATGGCACTATGAAGAGGTATGTATGGCACTATGAAGGGGGTATGTATGGCACTATGAAGGGGGTATGTATGGCACTATGACGGGGTATGTATGGCACTATGAAGAGGGTATGTATGGCACTATGAAGGGGGTATGTATGGCACTATGAAGAGGTATGTATGGCACTATGAAGGGGGTATGTATGGCACTATGACGGGGTATGTATGGCTAAATGTTTAATTCCTTTAGTTCATGTGCCACCAATGCACATTTATTAACATCCATGCTAATTAAGTATATAAATTGTATATTCAGGAAATTTAGTTCATTACATATTATTAATGCTTTATTACTGCTAAAAAGGAAGCTGTTGTTTTCTGCTGAAGAAGCTCAGATTAGGTGCATGTTTCTTTAAGGCCCACTGTCCCCCTGCTGGCCACACCCCTTCTCTACACCAGCCAATGACAATGACAGTGACAGTAGTAGCAAAGTGGAGTTTCCTTCTGGCCTGTCCTCTGTTGAAAGGTGAAACTAAGTGTTTCCGTTCCTGAGAAGGTCACACCCTCAGCATACTCTACTCAAACATGTGTGATGACCAAAATCAAATACCAATACATTTCATTTTGTGTTTTATCTAGAAAGGTCTATCTTGAGTCTTTGGTAATTTGGTGTAATTAATGCCGGCTATTACTTCTATCTTAATACGAGGTTTAGTTCTGGTTTCAGCGTAAACTTCCTATATGCGTTGATATATTTTTTCCAAAACGCGGTCTGTAATATACTGATTCTATTTGATTTTGCAGTATATTATCAAACACAAATACAAAGACAAGCCACCCAGGCTTTGCAGTATGCAGCCTTATGCACACAATCACACAATGCCTATCCCCTTCATCTTTTAAAGCAAGTCTAAACAGATTGTCTAGACAAACACATTATCTTTAATCAGTGCAGTAATGCATCTTTTCTCTGAGCACACAGATCAAGTCAGTGGGGGCCTGATCAAGGGAAACGTGTGGCATATTGAAATAGATTATTCAAACAGATAGCATCTCATCCTATCAGCTCCATGCCGACTGTGCCAAACTGTGTGTGAGAGAGTCTTTTGAAAGCCTTTTAAGGATGTATTGAACAAAAAGTCTCCAAATGAGTTGAGGATCATTCCAGAAGCAAAGGGATCGATAAGTGGCAGGCTAAGCCCCCCTCATCCATCTGATTCATATCAGTCCTCTCTGCTTCTTAGATTCACGAGGAATCACTGGACTCTGTGACAATGTGTAACTGCACCAACCGCTGCTCCTCCATAGAAAGCTGGAGTGAGACAGCATATAAACTCATATTAGAGATGGATTGGAGTAGTCAATAAGCTCAAATTTCTGACAAATTATGAAAGTGAAACAAATACAACTTGCATTATGCTGTGTAAGATGTCCTCCAAGTCCAAATCGTCTCTGTTAAATCTGGAATAATGTCTGAGTTTATAGAAAATACACATTAGTAAAGTGGAGCTAGGTTTTAAGCTTGTTATAAAAGACTAATAAATAGCTATACATACAGTAGGTAACATTGTATTTGCATTACTTTTCAGTGCTTTTTGGCTCACATTGATACACTTTTTTATTCATAGAGTGACCATATGGCGAGAGAATTAAAAAAGTTCATTGAATAAAATGGCTGCAAAGATTTTTCTTCAGGGAGTTTTTGAGTCATTTCAGACACTTGACTTGATCAATAATCCAATTCAATTTACGACTGTACAGTGTAGCACAAAACAATACTATTCTGTATCAAGCGGCTGTACTCCGAATAAAATGAGCCCGCCTTATAAATGATTAACAACAGCTCAAATGGGCTATACACACCTATGTCATTCTGTAAGAGCTTGTTTGTATATTCATTGTCGTGTGGAAGAACTGAGACATCTGTAAATAAAACTCCAGCAGCTGCAGCATCGCACTAACTATCTACAAAAGATGTAACTGTAATAAGCACTTTATAATACTCTTGTGTCCCGTTCAATGTTCTGTTTTCAAGCACCTTTCACATCTTGCACACATTAGTCTTTGGAGTGTTATCTCGGCTGTGTCTGTACCCATAGTGCACGCTGCAATTATTTGTATTCAGTGAAATGACTATTTTTTAAATGTAGTTTTATATTATTACATTTATTTCATGATTCTTATATTATCTTTATATTCTTCACAAGGTCAACATATAAATACATCAGTATCTGTATATCCTGAAACTAGAGACACTGTGGCGTGTCTCTGTGGAATTAACATTTTCTCCCTGTGTCTGGTACTCCATATCGCACATCTACCTACAAACACGCCCAATATATACCTCAAGGGTCCTCACCGGGATTCTGGCTTGGAGGCTCAAGGTCTGGTCTGGTCTGAACCTCTGTCAAGGGGTCCTATAAAAATTGCAATGGAAGATTGGTTTAAACATAGAAAAATATACTGTATACATTAAAGTCTAGCTGAATAAGCCCGAAATGTAAATGTGTTAATGTGTTTTCTGGTTTTTGTAATATTGTAATTCGTATAAGGTGTGTTTGGAAGTCTTCAGTCTCACATGTTTAACAGAAATGTACTGAATGTATTGTATGTCAAAAATCTGTTCATCTGTTTGTTTGTCTTACGAAACACTCACTTTGACCTCTATTCTGCCACATCCTCTGTTGTGAGTGGAACGGTAGCCTACATTATGTAACCACGCATAACATAATGGTACTACGCTGCTGTAAAACACACAGCTCACACTTTCACTCTTCTCCAGGCATTTCACGCGTGGCGAGCTCCGTGTATTAATAACAAAGGTTGCGTTGATAAGGAGCATCGCATCGTGGCTGTTATCAAAGATACTAAACACTACCGTAATCCCACACTTTGATCACGTGAACGTAAATTTGGCCAAATGGGAAGGCGAGCCTCAACGCTACGCTTCCGACCGCCATTACATTACAATGCGCGGTGGGTTGGACGAGCGTGTGCGCGGAGGAGGAGAAGGAGGAGGAGAAGAGAAAACCTACAGACAAGAGGGTGAGAATGTGCCACACTGAGACTCTCACTAACCACTTATTGACAATATTACAGCGACTAATAAACAATGAGAAACAAGTCACTACGGAAGGCTCGGGGACAAGCTCTGGACGCTTTTGAGACGCGCTTTACGGAGGAATTGAGCAGCGTTAACCAGCATATTCTTTATGGTAATGATCGGCGCCAGACAAGGACTGTCACTTTGGCTTTTTAAACAAACACATCAAATGGGGTTTCAGCGCGCCGCAGCGGCCATATAGGTTTCGCAATAATATCTGAAAGGAAGGAACCTCCATCTCTACACAAGCGTTTTCCTGCAGCTGCCGGACCAGTCAGAATAGTTTTGTCTCGTGTGGCTTGACTCATGAGTCTGGCTAGTACTATATTGGACTGTTGGGACTATTAAGCTACTACTACGCTTAACTGGAGTCGCTTCTTTTTTAATTCAAGAGCAACAGAAGGATTAAACATTCCTCATCGCTCGCAGCGTCTGTTTGCGTACAGCCAGACATTGTCATACAGAGAAGGAGGCTGTGGTAAGAAAGAAAAGCTATAAATAGCTCATGCAATTCTCGAAAACTATCACAAGTGGTGCATCAGCTCGTGGCGCGGAGGGAATGTGATATGTTACACGAGTGGACGCGTAATATAAATCCGCTGGAAGTTTAGACCCTCGTTGGACATAATATAGAAGTCACTTCCCTCATGGATTATTACATGATGAAACTATCACGGGAGGGACGCAGGCGGACACGGTCTTGGGTTGTTCCCTTGTGCATGGACTGAAATGGATACACCTCGCTTTGCTCCTTTGACAATTCTCACATTTGGAATCGCCTGACCTGGATTGGATTTATAACAATAGGCTATATTTTCTGTTGGATGATTGAAGACTTATTGAATACGCCCACGTCCTGTGTATAATCTGCAGCCCATGTGCGAGCGTGTTTTCTGAGTGGAACCCATTTGTCAGCCCCGCTCTTTGGTTATTACCGATGTAGGATCTCGACATGCCCAGCGCCAACGAGACCATCGTTGGAGCATTATGACTATGACGGCAAACTGGGTGGCGAACGGGGCAAGCCTTGAGGACTGCCACTCCAACATCTTCTCTTTGGTAAGGAACCACACACTGGCACAAATCACCAGTGGCGCTGTGCGATCAACCAGTCACAAGACACTGCTTAAATGTGTCCGCTGTACAAAGGTGAACCAATTGGCGATGTTGTTATTAGGCAATCATTAACACGGGTTAGTGGTCTGAGGAAAAGCACTGCATTTACCAGTAAGCCTCTTTCATAAAACACCACAGCACCATGACTTATAAACAGCTTAAACATTTACACGAACAAATGTGATCACATATTGGCAATGGCTCTAAAATAATATCTCATGACCATTATGCACTTCCTCTTTAAAAAGATTTTCACTGGAGCAGCCGGACTGTTGCATTGCCAAGCAACTAACTTGGAAAGAAGACTCACTTGAAATATACTCAACAAAGGATTTCTTTATTATAAAACAAATAGGGCTTTGCAACGTCACAAATGGCTCATGGTTAGTTCACACGGTTGTGCCTCATGCATGTTTGATGCATTGAGATGTGTATGTCATAGGTGCACACTGCACTTTCACACTTTGAATTGTTTTGTTTTTTTAGCCAAGTGCCATTTTACAATAGGTGTTTTCACAGTTTTCATCCTGCAATTATTTAGTTAACTGTCCCACTAGAGCGGCCATCCAAGTGGAAAGGCATGCAGAAGCTCAGGCATAGGCAGAGCATAGGGGTGCTGGGGGCTTTTCAGGTGAGCATGCAGGTTGTTCGTCTGCCAGCAGCTCTGGCACATATGTCATACTGTAGTTAAATAAACAAATGTCAGAGTGGTGGATAACAAGTAAAAAAAGCCTTTAATGTCAAACTCATTTCACAATTGTCTCGATAAAGTCTGTGTGCACCGGCAGTAAATAACCCAGAGTGCTCCAGCGGTGACTTCTTAAATTATCTAAGCCTGACACATTACATTTGAAAACAGTGATTATGTTGTTGTCAGTTTGGGGGCATTCCCTGGTGGAGGAGCTTATTTCATTCAGTCACTTGGCAATGTTGGCCGCCGTGCTGGCCCCAGTGAACATCCCTTTCAAAGCCAGGCAGAACAAGACCATCCATCAGCTGGCTTGTTGAGAATATTTATGACGGTCTAGTGCCACAGAGGTTAGTCACTGGCAGGTCTCCTATAGTGAATCCCAAGACCTGGAAAACATTGATGTCTAGTAGAGTGACCTGCCTGAAGACAAACTAAAGGAGACACATTTATTCACTTACAGTCATGATTAGAAGAGATTGTTGAGCCTAATGACAGAAGGTGTTCCCAATGTTATTAACAGGGGAGAAAACAATTAGCTTATGAGATGGATGTTGCTTAAAAATGATTTATTATTTATTGGCTTAAGGTGTAAAATACATACACTAACCTATGGAAAACTGCTGTACACAAATGCATAATGGATAGACAATAGCCACAGCTAAAGTACAGTACAAAGAAAAACCCAATAGAAAAGAATAGACAAAGTATTTTGAGAAAATGCCAGATTTTAGTTACACTGGGCAGTCAGACACTATCATATAGATTATATATTGCGTTTTAGTAATACTCTTAAAAAGAACTGCTCATAAATGCTAAATACTTGTGCATACAATCAATCAGTAATGTGTCAAACAAAGTTCAGATGCAAAGATGTAGCAGAGGTACACCTATACTTTCTTTTCTTTCACAGTGTTAACCAGTGAGGGCTCTGGTCTGTTAGCCTGTTAAACAGCATATCGGTTTTCACTAACCCCCCCTTTGATTTACTGGCTGTTATAGCAATCTGCATCAATAAAACGGGCCTTAAAAAGCGTAAGTGCCCATACTGTGGGACTTTATGGGGGCGTGGATTACTTGCTCTGTGAAGTCGGTGTCAGATACTTGAGATCGCTGCAATCACACAACCCACAAAACAACTGTCTTGTGTGCCGCTGAGCACCCATCTGTGGCAGCAAAGCAAACGAGACCCTTGTAAGTGGGAGAAAAAGATGGGTGCTGCTGGTGGAGCTGGAGTGGTGACGGAGGAGGGAAGAGCGGAGGACGTGAGCAGAAACACAGGAATGTTTTGAGACAGAGAGAGAGTGTGTGCAGCTGAAGGTCTGCAGCGGAATCTGTTTTCATTTTAGGAAAGTATTATGACTGATGCATTTCCTGACTGCTGCCCTCAGCCTGTTTGAGAAACTGACAGTGAGAGCAAGCCAAAAAGAACAACTTTAAGACCAGGGCTGTGTGCTACAAGAAAAGAGGGGGAAGAAAAGACACACATCTTCTGTACTTTGCACAGGCCAAACTCACCACCATAACAACTGAATTATATATTTATATATATTTAACAATAATGCATCAGATTTATTTACCACTCTTCTAGACAGTGCTTTGCAATTTACTGCATCATTCATTTACACTGGTTAGTAAGTGTGAGTGAAGTGTCTTGCCCAAGGACACAGGCTGTATGAACTGGCTGGTATGAGGATGAAATCACTAACCTTGTGGAAGCCCTACTTTTCCACAGTTGCCTCAGATATTTACTTAAGTAAAATATTTCTATACACAGTATAATTAAAAGGTAGCTAATAAGGATAACTATAAAGAGTCAAATATAGAGCAACTATGGCATCAATCAGGGGTGGGTGATATGGATATAAAAGTTTGTATCGTGATAAGAAGATATGACAGTTGGCTAACCTGTGAAGATGGTTGAAACAATGCATTCATTTATACTCTGCTCTTCACCTTCACTTTACTGTAACAATGCCAGTGTTCATATTACTAGAAAAGGATACTATATATGAATAAGCATTATAATGAACATTGGATTGGATGTACTTTGAATTTGTAGTTATCAATGTTATGAAGACACTGATAGTCTTCTGTGTAAGACAAAAAATACAGTCAACTATAATCGTGATGAAATCAAAATCGTGATTGAAATTGTGATAATATATTATTACCATATCACCCACCCATAGTGTCAATGACCACAGATTTCAAATTATAATATAAGCATTGTTTTCATCTTTCAGTTACAGATACTTAAGCAGAACACGAGTCTCATACATTTTAGTCATGATGTCACATAAGCAGCTCTGTTGGTCTGACTGTAGACTGTGAGTATGACACAAAAAAGAAACGGTTAAGAACCTCATAACACAGGAAGCTCTTGTGAGCACTATAAACATCCAGATGCTGGAAAGCCTTCAAACATCAAACATCAAACACACAACACAAACACACCTTTTTATGCACACAGTAAGACAAAAGTGGACACAAAACAGAGGCACAAAAAAAAAACACCCACGTGCATGCACAAACATATGTATCACCAATAAATGCATCTCCCACCCCCTCTATCACTCACCACATATTTTAACGCCTGCCCTGTGAATATCTCCTGTACTCTATATGCCAAGGACGTGGGCATGCTTCACAAACATAGGTAGAATGCAGAGGAGACCCTAATTAAAGGTATCCCCTTGACACAGCCACATGGAGTGTAACACTGGTAATTAAGTGTCCTCGAGTGCAAGTCTAATGTCATCAACTAAGAGGTGCTCATTAGGCACATCTCTATTCCAATCCAGATCTTGGATATATAATAATGACACTAGTGTCTGGAGGAGAAATAAAGTGCTAAGAGATGAGGCAGCGGGGATGGCTCGGCAGCATAGCCTTGATTTATGGCAGGTGAGTGGCTGTGCCTTGTAAGTAGCAGCAGGTAATCGGGAACGATGTCCTCTTAATATAGACTTTGTTTGCATTTCGGTGTTATTAATGGTGCTGGATACTACAAGAAGCCAATGAGATTACAATAATGCTTGGGGCAAAAGGCGCATTTGTACGAGAGGGTAAGGTATGGGTCGTGTCAGTATGACATGGCTTGTATTGTAGATAGGTCTAAAACCGGTATACAGTTCCAATAACTGCCCATATACAGTTGAATCTTATCAAATATCTCTCGCTTTTAACCCAACAATTGTGTGGTCCTTTGAATCTTCTATACATTTTAATTGGCCCTATGGGGTTACATTGAACTCTCTGTAGAAAATGCATTACTTTTTTTCATTTGTCACTCTACAAGCAATAGTCTGATAAAGAAAACATGATGTTGAGGATGTGTCCAGATTTCTATTTCAGTGCCCTTAGTTCTGTGCAGCTTGCCCTACCGAGACACTCCATCTGCTAACTTCCCACTGGACACTCCTCCTCCTATGCTTTTGGCTGAGCCTGTGTGTTATTTTGACAGCTCCCAGGGCCTTCACCTTGAGTGTGTGTGCCCCCTTTAGCCCTGTAATCTGCCCCTGCTGGTGCTGTGGGAATCCCTTGTCATCATACCGTGGCCCACTGACGCGTGGACACAGTGTGCAGGTTGTCAGACTGGTTTCTCACTTAAAGTGGCTTAACAAAATGATTAGAAAGTAGTGACAGGAATGGGGCGGAGTACAGTAAGTGCTGGGAAATAAGGGAAAGTCTCTCCTGGCTGCCTCTGCTTTTACTACACATCTCTTTTTCAACTAAATCCTCATAAGTGGAGCCATGGATCTTAGGCGTGCAGTCGTCTTCTGCCACAGAGGTGAAGAACAGTTCAAAGGCGGGAAGTGTGCGGTGCTGGAGAAGGGGAGGTCCCGGAGCAGGAAGTGGGTCGGGATCGGTAGGAGGAGTATTTGGGAACACGGTGGCTTGAGTGTGAAATATGTAAGCCCTGCAGTGCCAGCTGTGTGCTATTCTTAGTGCCGCTAGTCCTCCTGCGTGTCTACAGGGCGACACAGGGCTGAGCAGGGAACAAGACAGCCACTAAGTGTTTCTAGATAGAAAGTTAGTTACAAAGACATTATTTTCATGTTTTAATGAAATTAGTCATCTTTGTTTGGCAGTGTTTTAAGATAATTCTTCCTGTTAGGCAATCTGTCCGTGGATTAGTTTTAACACCACAGAGCTCATATACCCAGAATTAGTAACAAAAGTGCATATTTATTTGCAGGTCAAATTAAGTGAGGAGTAAATTGTCCTTTCAGATTTCTTCTAATAGGAATTGATTTGTGTGTAAAATCATTTTTGTGATAAATAATACATCTGTAGAAACCTGCACCATTATAAGTAAAATAAAAACAAATGAATTCCAGGAAATGCATATTGTTCATTTATGTTACATTTATTATCAACATACACAGCAGATCCCTGTTATTAAGAGATGATAAAAGATGCTTTGGGTTTTAAACTGACAACCTCCCATATTGTATTTTTTTGTAGAACCTGGTCTATCGTTCATTTTTTTCCCTTATATATTTTAATCAGTTTTCTCCAAAGAATTATTTAGATTTGCATTCACATTCAAACAGATTCATGTTGTGTTTTTGTAAGTTCCAGAGGCAGATTAAAGTGTGATGCTGCTGTATCAGTGGTGTCCCTGGGGAGTGATGGGCTCTGTTCACAGTCTCTTCACCTGACTGCAGGCACCTTGACAAAGAGAATTTATAAAGGCACATATCGCCCTGCTTGTAACCGGGTAAATATCTTCTGTAAGCCAGACAGCTCTGCCAATATCATGGTTGGATGGGATTCAATTGCTGTTATAGCGCACTTAGGTTAAAGGGTGTTTTTTAGAGTGCAGGAGAGAGAGGATACATTCATGCTGTCTGCTCTGATGTGGTAAAGTCTAATTATCCTGTTCCACTGAGATTATCTGCATGAATCAGATGGATACTTGATGAGAACAAACACATAATGTGCAGATTGTAGATTCACTGTTGTTTGTGGTGCATCGATTCCCCTGGTGCTGCCAAACACTGCGCTCTTTCATCCTGAATTAGGCACATACTCATGATTTTTCAGATGCTAATGAAAATTTGTACAGCTCAATTTCAGACTGGGCTTGCCTTATTGAGTAAATGGACTCAGCAGAAGAACAACGTGACACAAAAGGCTTGAGAGAGTGTTTACAATATGTGACAAAGGGTTTTAGACAAGACGGATATGAATAAAAAATTACACTGTTGTATGATAGAGCGCAGAGAATGGGCAGGTGAAATACATAAGTAAATGTGTTTATAGCCCCTAGACACCTTCACCTGCCACTCCCTCTGAGCAGACAGCGTCAGGTGAGCGTCATGTTGAGGCCTGTTCACTATGACCTGTTACCTCCCATGCCAGCAACAATATGTTCACTGCTGCTTTATGTTTCTTTGATACTTTGCTGATTTACACAAGGTGGCATTCTTTATTCTTTAGGCCTTTTTTGTAACTATGAATTCCAGCTGTTGAATATTAGATATTAGATGTGATAGTACAGTCATAGTGATTGTTTTAAGGTCAACAGAAGAGCTTGACATGTTATTTCTACTGTAGCCCTGGAGAACGTAAATACCTGCTGAATTCCTACAGATGTTGTATGTTGCCTAGCAACTGTGTTTACTCTCCTCTTCATCTTCTTCTGATTCTCACTTTTTCTTTCTTTGTCAGTATCTTTGCTCATTTCTCCTACTCTATGACTTGTCACTGTTAATCAAGTTACACTAGAGACATTACTAAAGCACTCAATGGTTTATTTATTTTCCCCTTAATAATTTAAACTGAGCAGAGCCCCATCTTTGGCATGTCTCTTAACGCTGTAAAAGCAGCCTGGCGCTGCAGCTTTATATTGGTTTTAGTGCTGAATGGCTAGGGATCTTTTAAATGCACCTGTGCCATGGAACACACAGTAATTCTGTCCTTAGTACTCTGAACTGTCTCCATGTGTCAGGTGAGAAGTCGTTGCATGATGGAGGTTTTGTGTCGCGTGATTGGCAGCTCTATCTGTCACTCAGCCCTGAGGACTCACACTGCTTTAATTAGGTCGCGTGACTTACGCACCTCGCAGGGCTTGATCTACAGCACAACAGTGATCAGATGAAGGTCCCTTGTTTTAAAGGCATGCAAAGGTGACACTACGTCACAACGTCTGCTTCATTTCTACATTCTTCACACCAGTTTTTGTCTCTTAGTGCCGCCTGTAAGTACAGTAAGGTTCTGCTATCTGTTGTGAAATGCGGGGAGTGTGACTGCTGTGGATGAATGTGATTTCAGTTTGTTGATTGATGTAGGGGCGTGTCCCTGGTCTCAGTTCTGCCTGGATCTTCAGACTCTTTAGTATTGATGGAGGAACAGAGCGAGCCACTGTTTATATTGTGGACTACAATGAATCCTCTTTTTCATGATGTCCATATACACGCCTCAATTTTTATTAACTGTATAACTAATCAGTTTATCTTATTTTGCATCAGAGAGAAGGCTCTTGTTGCATGTACAGTAGTTATAATAAAGACAACTATTCTTATCTAAGCTCTCACAGGCATCACGGGCGATCCTAACACACCCCAATATTGGCAGCATGTCAGCTGTCTTCACAGATTTGATGTTGATGAGAAAGCCTATGCTTTTCTGACAGGCTAAGTGTTTGACTTGTGCCAAAGAAGGTAAAACTGCTGATACAAGCTGTCTCTCAATTGCCTAAAGTGGCTCCTTTGTCAGACCCACTGGCTTTTACACCACTGAGAGACTTCCACAAAAGTAGCATCTCTTTCACACTGTATTCCCATATGCTCTCTGTCAGATTTGGAGGAATACTAGGCTCCTATATTCAGAAGTAAACTCACATCAGGCAGCCCAGAAGAGCAGTAATCCAAAAGTTACAGGAAATAACTGGAATTAGGGATGCATAGAAATATCGGCTCAACATTGGTATCTGTCGATATTTACAATTTTGACTAATATCGGTATTGGTCTTTACAGATGGCTGATAACCTATGGTCAAAAAGGATAACTTCTAATATTTAGGGTTAGAAATGGACAGAAAGAGAAAAGCCCATTCCAAAAATCGAAATTTACGGTTTCAAAATGAAGTAAAACTAATATTTATGGGTTAATAAATACATTTAAAACAGTTATTTATATAGTATGTACAGTTTCAAAAGAGATAGCATACTAAAACATATAGGTATCGGCCAAATTGGTAATTGCAATATCGGCATAGGCCAAAAAATGTCATCCCTAACTGTAATAACATGTTGATCAGTTGAAAAAGAAATGCACTTAATTACCCGCATTGTGTGAATAAAAAGCAACCTCCACATTCAGAATGATGAGTAAAGAGATATTTTTTCACTCGTTATTTTATCTGATACAGTTCTGTGAAATGCACCGGATGTCTTTTAAATGAATAATACCCATTATATCTGGACTGGACCTTCCTGGTTATGTACACATGACCATTTGTTATGGCAGTGGAAGGAAGTGTCCTCATCAGAGCACAGTATAATGGTAATAGCTGCCATTCTTACGTCAGTTTACTGTAGGTGGACAGTGTGTGTGCTGCTCCATGGAAAGGGACTTAGTTTATATTTTATTTAAACACAGACAAAATGGGTGAAAAGTCAATGGAAATATTTGCCATGGGTCGCTTTTACATTTGCTGTTACATTACTAATTTTAATCTATATTGTACTATTAAAGTATAGTTCTGTAACAGTCATTGGCACGCTGAATATTTTGATGGGTTATCAATATGGCTGCACACATTTGGAAAAAAACATGCAATAACTACTATGAGTACTGCTATCATATAATTGTTCATATTCATAAATGTAAACATAACTAGATGACTTGTCAAACTAGTCAAAGCTGGGTGCAAATCAAATCTTAAAAGCAAAACCAAGAGCGAACCAAGCTTAAAAGGAGGACTGAATAAAGACATCAGGTAGATTTAAATTAATTAATTGGCTATTGTTATGTCAAATTACCTTTTCTTGGACTGGATAGTTAATATATTATTTTTTCTTCAGTCCTTTATTTGTTATTTTCATGTTTTTTAAGATTTCCAGCTTTGTTTGTGTGAAGCTACTGCACTTAGGACAGTTTCTTTCTGTGCCATAGGTCACATGGGGTTGACTTGATCCATTGCTCCCCTCACTGAGCGCTGTACTGTATGGCTCAGATTAAGGCTCTCTCTCTCATGTACACTTTTGATTGCAAGCACATGTCTGATCAACGCCTGCTGACCTCCTCCTGAATCCCAGATCAGGACGTCCAGTGCTGGCTCATATTCAGGAAATGATCTCAAACCTGTGCTCTAGGTTTCATATTTTTAATGAATTTACAGAAACACAAAAGCATGTAGAATAACACCGTGGCAATTGTGAGGCAGATTTGTAGTAAAAGGAAGTCTACTGCCCTGCCGTCCTTCCTTCCTCCTGCTTTTACAAACACATAAAGAGCGGAATAAAAACAGCAGAGTGAAGGCGACACAGGGTGTATTCAGTAGTCGTCTGTGACAGTGAGGCAGCGCTGAGAGATGAGAGGAGAGAAGATAATAGAGGTGACAGTGAGGTCAGAGCCTGGTCCAACACAGCCATGGAAGGAAAAGCTCTTGTTTTGCTCCGCACTCAATCAGAAATTGAACCAGCCAAAGACCAAGGGGCTGCTGACAACAAGAGAAAAAACATGTTATTTTTTGGGAACCTTTTTGGTGGTGTTTAAGAATGATCTTGAAATAATGGTATCTCACTGGCTATTATCCAGAGTGCACCCCACCAAAGGCCCAAAGTTGCTGGGATAGGCTCCAGTAGGGGTGGGCGATATGACAATACAAAACTGAATCGTGATGCCTCTAAGAAATTAAAGTTGGATTTAAATAAAAATGTTGTGTCAACTTGTTGCAACAGTGTTGAAGTAAATCCAACACAACCGGTATTTAAAATCTTACTGACAGCTAGTCTGCCCCTCCGACCACCACTGAACACCAATCACACAACCACATTTTGTCCATAGGCAAGTCTTACCAGGGACACCACGACGGACAGGGACGTGAAACAGTGTCCCACTAACCCACTGAGGATGCCTTTCAAATTAATGAATAAATCATAATATTATAATATTACCATAAAGCAGCCTCTGAGTTTAGTTTATGCCAACACATGGTTTCTCTCAAAATTATTAAAGCCTGTTTATCTTTGCTTGACAGGATTTCTATTCAGAATCTGATTTACACTGAGGCTGTGGACATAATAGCTCTGCTTGCACTTCTGTTGCAAACACAGTTGTTGTATCAGTTGATTTCACACACTTGACAGGTTTTTCTGCTTTCTATTAAATGTTGCAAGCGCTAATGCATTCATACAAAATACAACAATCATCTGTTGGTGCCGTTTTCTTGTGGCTGTTTAAATGTGCATAGAAAGTGAAACCATCTGGCACCAGGCATCCTTTAAGATTGACCTGCACATAACTGTCAGATGTGGATACATATGCAGCGTGAAACACCAAACGCCCACCAAAGCATACATGACAGGCAGAGCTTCGCTGTCATCACTAAAAAATAACTGGACATCAGCCAGGAAATCTGTCTCTCTCCTGCCTCATGTCAGAGCTGTAAGCACTGTGGTCTGCATTGTCACAGCTGCTGCAGTATCATCATGTGTGTTGGTTAGGATCTGGCCTCAAACATGTGACTGTATGGTGCTGTTTCTCTTTGTGAACGTGTGCCAAGGCTAATCCTCCACAGGAATTCACTACAGTGTTATACAGGCATGAGAAAAACACATCCACCTTTTTAGACCATAAGATTTATTTACTTCACGTGATGTGAGGAAGTCATGCTCACAAGGAATCCGTAATAACTGCTTAACCTTATGCTAAATGATGCAAAGGTAGAAGGGAAAATGATATATTTAAAAAGTTAAATAAGTAAATGTTGTATGTCTCTTTTGAACATCGCATGAGCATAGAAGGATAAATAAACTGAGGAAATATAATAATCTGTAGATGAACTAGTGCCTTAAGTACAGCACATACAGCATGAGATCATACAGAGTCATATCTTTGTGACTGTATCCCTGCCTCTCTGTGAATCTGTTTCTCTCAGTTCAGTAGCAGTAGACAGCTGTGTCAAACAGCAGAGCAACTGTTGACATTGAGCGGGAGCGACGAGGCAGTGTGAGCAGATGTCTTCCTCTTTGCTTTGGGAGGAATAGCATCCTTGACCTTGTCGTGGCTAATTTTAGGGCTTGGCTTATCACAGCACCAATGTTTATATCTACCACTGTCATTACACTAGGGACATGCTTGTAATTATGGGCACATTGTACCCTAAAGGATTCTGGGTCATGTGCAGACTTCATTGTGCACGCTACTGGAAAAACAGTAGTACATAAAAGCGTATTTTGTTGAGATCATCCTGTATACTTTTATCTATCAGCAAGAAGGTTGTGGATTCAATCCCCAGCCCAGATGACACACAGTAATTTTGAGTCAACATGTTACGCATTGTACTGTTTGTTCTTTCTAGGTGCTCAGGCTTCTTCCCACTTTCCAAAGAAATGTGTGTGTTTGAAGAATTAGTCCTTGTGAATGTGAGAGTGAATGTCAGTGCATGTCTCTGTCTCTCATTGTACATTGCCTTAGACCCATAGTGCTCTTCTACCTGTATCCTTGTAGTTTAAGTGGCTCTATAAAGGTAAGCTGGTGCCTGCTCTTGTGTGCCAAACACAAGCCTCATCTCTGGGTGAACACTGGCGAGAAGGGCAGGGTGAAGTGAGATGAGAACTGCCAAAACTGTGTCCTGTTCAGCAACCCTCTTTATGCAGCCGACTCATTCAGGCACTACACAAACATGCCTAACATCACTAAATATACTTCTTAACAAACAAACAACCTTTTTCTCTTTGATTCACAAGAAAAGACGTGAGAGCCAGGCTGCGCTCTAGTCATTGACCCCGACACTACTTTGGTCTCTGTGGCTCTTTGTGCTGTGTCTCCACCAGTAGTGGATTTCCATTATTTTAGTCAAGGCCATGCTTTGTGTGTTGTAGCCACATACCTTTATTTAAACACTCTTTCTTGTATTCAGAGATGAGGCTTGTGTTAAATGCAGCATACACTTTCTGATCTGACGCTCTTATGCTACAAATATCTTTGAATTTAAACACATTTTGTTGACATAGTTCCACATTCCCCTAGTGCATATTGTACATATTGTGGAAACCTAAATATTCACGTTAAATAAGGCACAAAAATAAAGCTAAAATTCCCAAACAAAGCCAATGCCCAGTTTAAACAAGTACTCATTTAACTTAACAACGTAATAATACCTGTTTATTTGAGCAATTTAGTAGCTAAATATTTGCCATAAATATGTTAGAACATATCTTTACATATCACAGAGAAAACATGCAAACTCAACATGAGTTCCTCAATGAATTGAAACCCACTCTGCCACCATTTATGAATGCTATGATCAACAGAAGTAGCTGGGTTTCAGGTCAAGATTGTGATGATTTCAAACCCTCATTGAACATGAAGTCTTACAGGTTGTCCTCTCCTTTTGCAGGCGGAGTTGACTGGCATCAAATGGCGCCGCTACAGTTTTCGTGGTGGGGGCGAGTATGGGCCGGTGATCTCGGCTCCGGCCCAGGATGACCCCGTTCTTCGCAGCTTCATGCGCTGTGTCCAGAACAACCTGCTGTGTGTTTGGAGACGCAAGATCAAACCTGATGCCAAGTCGCTGTGGATCTTCTGGTGGGGAGAGGAGCCCAACCTCTCAGACATCATCCATCACGAGCTGGAAAGTAAGAGAAGGCACAGTCTTTTCCATCCTACTGAACATCCAGCTCCCATTCAGGCTGCTTTACACTTGGGGTTTCTACACATTGTATATTTTTATTAGTGTTGAGCCAAATTATATTAACTGGATCATAATTACATCTGAAGTCACTGATCCAAAGTAAGGCTGACTGTGGTGGTGGTAAAATTGATGTTACATGTTACAGCAGGCTGTATTACATTGTTCCTGTACAAGTAGCGGATATGTACTGAGAAGAATGAGGCTCACTGTCACACACACAAGAGCGCTGCTTGGTGTCATGTCAAAACAAGCTGTTTATTCGGAGGCACATTCAGGTTGTTTGTTTAAGACATGTCGACCGCATTGATCTGTTTTCTCTTGTTTGCGCTTCATATAGAATATATCTGAATTGTGTTTGCTTTGCATTTAAGTGTTTGTGTGCAGCTGTGATGAGGCACTGTTTGCTGCCTGCTGCTGTTTATGTGTTTGCCTTTGTGGTGTGGAGTATTGAGGAAAATTACACTAAGATATCTCACTTGAAAGAGCGCTGCTGTCAGCATTATTGTCCCTATTTATAGAAACATTTGCATTATCTGGCTGTGCACGTGTGTGGAAAGAGTAGCGTATTGACCGAGGCTTTCAAATGAGATTTAGAGGAGGAAAAAACACAAGAAAGACATGGTTTAGTCAATATCAAGTTACACAGATAAGAAAGAGTGAATTGTATTTGTTTTTAGTTAAATATGGGGAAGACTTTTGAGGCAGTGCATCAGATCAGCCTGCATTAGCATGGCAACACACTTAAGATACATAGTCCATTACATGTGGGCTCCTGTAGTCGCTTCCCAGAAATGCTCACTGCGCACTCTTAGAGCAATATTTCTGTCTGGTATGGATCTAGTCTTCATCACCGTCCCATGTAGCATTAGGATAGTTACTTTCAGTTGATTTTAGTGGTTGAGTGTTTTTTTTACGCTTGTTTGTGTGTCTGTGTTGGAAAACTAAAACCATGAGCAGCCAGTATCTCTGGGTAGTTACACGTGAGTTTTGCCATTGTTGATTCTGATAATGGAAGGACATAGTGTTTAGGTTCTTGAGAAGGACAGCACATCAGCGTATTACTCATTTGTGGATGAATGATACAAAATGCAATTGCAGATAGACAAGAGTATACCAGTATAACATGGTAGAAAGCTCAGACAATAGACACATATCACAAAATGCATGATTTATTACACACCTAGAACAGGATATACTGGGACCAGTTTTCTTAGTATAATCTTCTCACCACCATACTCTCACAGCTTGAGCCAGTGTTAAAGGCTTTTTATCAGGGGCACACAGTGGGCCAATGAGCACTTTAACTATCTATTTTATTACATTTCAGAGACACCTCACCTGTCTGACCCCAGTCCTGGATTTTCTCACCAATATTATTACACACATTACAAATTAAAAGCTTTAGAATGACCTCTCCTGTGGCTTGTTTTGTTCTTATGCAGATTTTTGACAACCTTTACTTCATTTACATTAGTCGATTGAGATGAGAGTAACAGATGTCATCTTGATGCTCACTGCATGCAATTATAAATCAAGACAAAATCTCACAGGTTTCCTTCTGCAAGTCCCATTAAACTTTGAAAATAGCATTCGGGTGTGAGATTGAGAAGGTGCTTGATAATTGTTAATTAAAGTAAATCTGGAATTCCTCTAAATCAGAATTAGTTTTAACGCTGGTTGTAATACCTATTTGTGGAGTGTTAAAAAGCAGAAAACTTCAAATTCACTGTGACTCTAACTCTGTTCCTCATCACGCCTTGTCCCTGCAAAAGAGTATTCATGCTCTTCATTTGGAAACTAAAGTTGTGAGAAATTATAGGTCTTTGGCTTGACTATATGCATTTTACAGCCTCAGATAAATCAAAGCATTGTGAAAATGCAGAAGACAGGGATATATGTTTATGTATTTAACAGCAGCTCATAATAGTATATTTAAAATTTTACACTTGAAATATAAACACTCATATAAGTAATAACATTATGATCTATAACATTATTTGTTTAAAAACATTACTTTAATAATTAATAATTTCACACTCAACAGATGTTGTAAAGTTAGAGCATGCTGAATGCTTTAAGACTGCATGGAGGTCAGAGCTGTGATTTCATGTTGTGTATGAGTATAGCTTTATTAAGTGTAATTATATATAAATATTAGTAATTAATCATTATACATGCATTATCTATTGTTATTAGTAATGATTCAGATGTTAAACTAAATCAGCTGAGATTCACCAGGCCACAATAGCACAAAGCCAAATACTGAGAGGCAATAACCCTGTGTTTAATTGTTACTCTTCACAGTCTTGAGTTTATACAGAGAGAAGAATTATATAACAGCTCACATTCACTGACCAGCTCCAGCTCACTGTAACGCAGTTGGACTGATGCATGTTATGCCCTGTTCAGAGTCACTCTTCAGAGTTTATGGTATTTAGACATGCCTCATAAATGCTGCCACTAGGAAAAGGGGAAAACCACTCTGTACTCTATATTTAAACTGTTTCTAATGCTATAAATTCTATGCAAATAAATCACCAATGTGAACAGTAGCATTTGCTGTTGGTTATGCTGACTTGACTTAGGCAAGGCAAGGCAAGGCAAGGCAAGTTTATTTGTATAGCACAATTCATACACAAGGCAATTCAAGGTGCTTTACAGAAAAGACAGTTAAAGAACATAATACAATTAAAAACACAA
>JAVQKC010052423.1:0-11735 GCA_036025475.1 Philypnodon macrostomus | reverse complement strand
CACTATACGCCCACTATACGCCCACTATACGCCCACTATACGCCCACTATACCCCCACTATATGCCCACTATACACCTGTCATGATACTATGCTATTAAAGTTCTTTCAAATAAAATGTTACTAACATTTTCTGGCTCATTGATTTCAGCATACACAGTTTTGTGATCATGTGATCACTTACTGTTTTTATTATTGTGACATTAGCCCATTGCATTGGCTTGTAGTAAGTCTTGGATTAACATGAGAGAGATAGTTGTTAGCAGCCTACAACCACTGCTAAATAGTGGGAAGAACCTGAATCTGTTGAACCTGTGGTCACTTGACTGGATTCAGATATTTCTACTGAATGCCCAGTTTGTATTTTGTAAATTGATAGCAATAAGAAAAAATGTACTTAAGATATTTAGCATGTCTATCTAAATAATTTGCACAAAACTGTGATGTTGAATGAGACAGTAGAATATATCAATTCAAATGTATTTTTCAATCCATACTTTTCCGTATAAATAAAAAGTCTTATTCTGTTTAAATGTAATTTTTTTTAACATTTATGACAAAGGCTGAATTTTACTGATGTTTTGATCCAATATTATATATGTGCTCTGGACACCTATTCCACATTTAATTTTTCATCATAAAATTCTATCATGTCATTGTATTGATCCAGTAATTGATTGTGTGAAGTAGGGGCACCTGCTACCTTCTCTGTCATCCCTCAGTGCCAGCAGCTCTCTGGTTTAATTGCAGGCTAAGGTGCTGGGTTTTCATGTAGCCTTTGAAAAGCCCCATTGATTTTTATACCTCCCTTCATCCCTGCTATATTTTGTTTTAAGAGGAAGTCCCTTATGTTAAAGATGCTTCAAATGTGAAAGTATGAAGTGTGTCAGTGATATTGGCCAGGCCCTTAAGGTGCAATCCCAAAACTCAGAAATATGGAGTTTATATTTTATGTTTAAACTGAGATTCTTGTGAGTTAAATGAACATTTATCCATGTTTAAGATAATCCTTGTCCTGCTTGTAGGGTACGCTAAAACAAGATTAACATATTATGAACATGCTTCTTCAAAGCATTAATCACGTGTATTGTATAATGCCTTCAATAAATATAGCAGCAAGTAATTAATATAAACCTACTAATCCACACCACTATTTATGTCTTTGCCTACACATTATACTACAGAAATTGGCACAGCAGTGTATTCAATACATTAAGGTTTATGGAAAACAAAAATATCCAAAATGTAATTGAATGAGTATTAAACCATCTTATTTAACTCTTAACTACTTTGAACTTTCTTTGAATTAGAAATGGGTTCTCATAATTTCCCTGGGATTGCAGCCAATTCATTGGATTGAGTTTTTTTTTTTCTCCAGCTATGCAAGGAGGAGTGTAATCAAAATGTTATCTCAAGACACTGGGTGATTGATAGACTATTAAAATGTCAGCCAGATGTACTTAAACTGCAGCTTTCAGGTTGATAAATCATGGCGTAAATGGATGCATAAAGCTGTTGGAAACAAATATTCTCCTCCAGTATCTGCAGTTAAACCTAATGAATTTTCTATTCACTCACTGTCCGTCTGTCTGGCGGTGTGTCTGTCTCATGTCTCAAGTTTCCCTTTCGTAGTGCATTTCTAAACCTCTGCATCTGTGTAATTACAATGGCCCAGGTAGGAGTGTTCATATTTCATCTGCTGCTGCATTCACGATAACATCTAATAATCTGAAAGCGTTGCAAAATTGGTATCTCGTTGCTCATGCATTATGAATGAGTTACTGATTGCTTTTTTGCATAGATTAGCAATCATTTCACAGAAAATCTTTTCTATAAAAATGTGCCAGGAGGGTTCTATCTCTTTTTCTGAAGAGTGGAGGTGACACGTCTCGCGGCTTTTTTAAGATAAGACGATCAGGTGATAGCACTCCTCCCCTCTGCCCCTGTGCGCCTTCTTCTGCTCTCTTGATTTATTTCTCTATGCATATCATCACAGGGGGGATAAGTGTAATTTTCAGCCCACTTTGCCGCTGATTGCTCACTTAGTGAATATATTCAGCATCTGCAGTGTTATTGTGTTGGGAGCCAAGTGGCGAAAGTACCACCAAAGATTCTTCTGGTATAAAAGTAAACATTTGCAGACTCCAAAAGTGCACTGACAAGAGTCTTCCTCTTCAAACCTCTACCGTTGCCAGTGCTGCTTATTGGTGCCACTGACCTTTGTGTGTCCTGACTTGTTGGCTCAGATTGGCATAACACATGGGACTTGTATGGTCTAGTGGGTAGGAAAATAGGCTGCCGACCTGGTTGCATTGGAAGGTCCCAGGTAGGGTTTACATACCACTTTAGCTTCCTGTCACGCAAATTGTCTCACTCACAGATGCTGCATAATCACATGACATAGATGTGTGGCAAGTATTTATTTTAAGTCAATTGCGACTTAGTATTACCAGCCACAGTTTAGCTGTTTATAACAAGATGACTATAATGTAATATACATTTTACATTATATCAACAATGACTACAGTAAAGAAAACATGTAATTTAGTCTGTCTAGTTGTAATTTATCTACGTGTTTTATGTAATCAATTTGTATTTTAGAAGCTATTCCAAACATTTTAACCATAGCAGCACTAAGTCAGATCTAAAATAGTCAAAATGCTTTACAATCCAGTGTCATGCCTCGCTAATTTTGCATAATATTGGTCACTGGTTCTGATAGTAAAGTCTACTATAGGCTGGCTTCGGTAATGGAAGATAATATGTCACTGCTAAGAATATGTCTCTATGTCAGTATAGCTGCTGCTCTATGTCTCCCTCTGTAACCCCTGACCTTTGCCCCTTCCTCAGATGGGCAGCCTCTCAGCCAAGGCCCCGTGGAGGTTGGTGCCCTCTGCCTGACAGCCTGTCACTGTGCTGTGCTGGTGATTTTTTCTGCAGGAGATGGTGTCTGATTGGGAGCAGTGTGTGAATAGCCCTGTCACACTCGATAAGCCAGCAAGACGACCTGTGACGGGGACATATGGCATGTTTGACAGGGAGAGAGGGTGAGAATCGCACTGAATGATAAAATGGTGTTTTTCCCCCTTCGGCAATGTCATGCTTTCAGGCAAGCGTGCAGACCATCGCTCACTCAGCTGGCTCACTGTGGCCTCCTTGTGACATCTCCTTCAAGGTCCTGGAGATCTCCGCTTGGTGTCTGCCCAGTTCTGACACAGCACACTTGGACTTCTCACAAGACGTCTGTTTCTGTCTTTCCTGTATACAGGGAAAACATTAGGGTTACACCATTGATTGATTAAAAAATAAATATGACGCTGTCTAAGGGACCCAGTTTAAGAGATAAAATGATCCATGTCTTCTTTGGGGAGCTGTTGCTTTCTTCCTGCTGAAAAAGCTCACGTTAGGTGCATGTTTCTTTCCTTCCCTCTCCTGGCCACCCCTTTTCACTGCTACAGCCAATGCAAACAATTGAAAGGTGAGGCTAAGCATTTCAGCTCCTGAAAATATCAGTGTCTGAGTAGATAGGATTACCCCAATATGTGCCACTGTAATAAAATGCAACACTTTGTATGTTTATAGTGAGGAAACATGGAAGTAATGTTCCATGTCATATTAGCTAAATAAGGAACCTTTAAAATAGCCATATCTCAAACAATGACTCTAATTTGATCATGTCTGCCTTTCTATCATCTCTGCGACACATTTAAAGGCTATACATTCACTATAGAGGAAAATAACGAAGAGAAGCCATTTGGATTTAGGTGTATCACTGAACTGCAGCCGTCTCATATTGTGACTGTCAGCTGGGTCTTGACGTGATGTTTCAGCCTCAGCTCCCATCCTGTCAAGTGTCACGTATTGTGTGTTTGTGGTGGTGACAGACAGCCCAGGTGCCACGCTCAGGCTTCAATGCACCATCAGACACCTCTGCTTTGGTCCCCAGAGACACCACAGTCCAATAACCCTTCTGAAGCCAGCATGTCGGGCTCCATGGGGACTTCCCTGTAGAGTACTCTGTGCCTATTGGGCCAGAACTTAGGAACTCTGCCAACAGTCACATTATCTTATAAGTATACTTAAAAGATATGTATGATCTTACTCAAGTTAATTTGCCAACATAAATTAACTTAAACTGCTTGTTGATTTATAAAATTGTGAGATGTGTACTCATTTTATGAGATACTGTATATATATATTTTCCTTGTTTTAACCGTTTTAACAAAGGTGTTTTGTGTGCAACTGAGCTACAGTACCAAGCAATTTCCCTTGTGAATGAATGAAGTTTATTTAAGACTAGTCCTACCATTTTACAGTATACTGTAGTACCTATCAAATCATGCAGTGTAATACTTTTTGAAAGTTGTGAGTGTTTAGAAGTAAGGTTACACTTTCACCATTCATTTTACATTTCTCATACTGTAGAAATAAGAACATACTGGACATATGATATTGTAATTGAGAGCAGTGTTAGGCCGGGCTTTCACTGACCCCTGGCTGACTTTTTGTTTACTATTTCAACATTGAGTTAGAGTGAGATGCTCTATGGCCTCTTGCAGTTCCCGTATGTGGCCAGACAATTTGGGCATTTTTTTATAGCAGTAAATTTTGAAATAATAAAATCTAAATTGGTAAAGCATACATCACACATTGCTTTTGTTGTATTTCTCAAAGCCTACTGCTGATCATTTCCATTAAGTGAAAAGTAAAAAGGCATTCTTAAGTGCTGCGCTCAAACAGAGGAGTAGTTAGAGCTCATCTGTAGTCATGAGGGCATCAGCGCTGATGAGTGAGGCCAGGGTCACAACACTAGTTCTGCTAAAGGACCAGTGCTTGTAATGGGATAATCACATTCAAGTGGAGCTGACAATTTTGTACTGTGTTTTGTATTTGTTTATGTAGTAAATGCTGGAAAGAAGGAATAAATAATTAAATAAAATATATTTTCAGAACTCACATCTGCAGTTAAATGTCTTTGTGCTCTGTAGTTGAGATTGACCCCAGAGGAATCCCATACCCCTACTCCCTTTGTCTGTAATTAAGATCTGCATTTTGTGTGGTGAGACCCGTTGAGCCAATGAACTGGTCTGCCTGATTAATACACGCTGGTTAATTTCAGTGCAGGAAGGCAGCGCTCCAAAATGGCTCCTAATTACACATTAAGAGTGTGAAAGGCTCCTATGCCCTCATCCACCCCTGATCGAGGGGCTTGTGCCGACCCACCAACACATTAACGGCTCTCCCAGGAGTGGCTAATTCCTGCCAACCCGTCGGCACAATCAGTGGCAGATGTCAGGAATCGAAAATTATGAATTATGAATAGCCTGGAGATCTGGATAGGGATCAAGTATTTAGGGATATGATTCTGTGCGGTTTGGGGGCAGCTAAAAAGACAGAGTCAAGAGTGTGCTGTGGTGGTGTGATTGATTTCTATTTATCATTTTAGACGTGGTTTGACTGGAATTGGATGTTTTAGTCAAGTGGTCAAGGACTTTTTCGGGTTGGAGGAGCTGTCTGGCTATGATAGTAATAATGACTTCCTCCTCTCCCTCCCCTGGGTGGTCCTCTCAAGGGCTCAGGCAGCTGGAAACGATGCTGCGCAGTGGCCAAGATGAAGCCCTTACAGAGAATATACAATATTTGCATGCATCCAGCTCAAATGAAGACGTGTTGAGAGCTGGGGCACAGGTTGATGAAGGTGGCAGCTGCTTTGAAGATGGCTGAAATAAAACACAGCTGTTTTGACATCACGGGGTCATGTGGTACAAGAGGACTTTATAGGATATACCTTTCCCAAATGACTTTACAGTGCGGATTTAGCCAGCCTTCAATGAGGTCAAATGATTTAAAGCTTACATCCATTGCTATAGTTGTATGTATTGATATTAAGACTGACACTATCACTTTTAGCTGTCTAGTACTGACTACAGACTGCAATTAAATTACCATACATATTCAGGCTCTAGACAAAATGACAGATATCAGATCAGAAACCAATGCCTATACCACAAGACTCAAGTTAATAGCCTGTTTTATGTTTCTTCTTGCTTGTCCCGCTATTTTGAATATGCCCCTAAATGCACTCTTTATTCTACAGTTTGTACATTTGAAGCTGATTTTGTGAGGCACAGGTAATGTGTTGTATGTGGAAGATGATCAAGTATATATTATTTTAGATCTCTACAGCTCTGTATGGGGCTGTATTGATGTAATTTCAACCCATTTTCCTGATGAGTGGTTCAGTTTTGACGCCCACACGGCTTTTCATAATTGCAGCGGTCAGCATATAAGTGGGCTCTCCACCGGCAACTCAGCAATATTGAAAAGTGAAAATCTATTCATCAACATGTTTTTCTGTTAACTACATCTGAATGCAAAGTGGAATCCCCAATTGGGTTGAGTCATTACTTTTGGATAAAATCACTCCATTAAATAACAGCAAACACAAAGCCATCCCACATGCTGCCTGTATAGAGCCCCTCCTCTTTCCCCCCACAGCTCTGGGTTCAGCAACACTAATACTGTCTGCCACTTCACTTCTCCATAGATTTGTGTGCAGGCCAGGGCTGATCATTTCTTCCCCTTTTCTCCCCGAGGTGACGTCTGAAATATATTTTGTGTGCCCTTTCACTTCAGAGGGGCTCAGTGTGGAGGAAGCCCAGAGGAGACTAATGAGAGTGCGCAGGGCTGTGGCTCTGTCTGCCTCTATGCATCATTTTTCTTGATTTCGGCTGCTCCGGTGTGGGTGCGAGCTCCTGCTGGTCAGGTGATGGTGGTGCCAGCTGGTGCGTCCAGCTCGACGGACAGCGATTCATTTCCTGGAGCTGATGATTTATGGCACGGTGAGGCGCAGAGAAGCTGGTGAGCGTGGCACCGGGCCTCCTGAGTTAGTGCACTGTCCGGCCCCGTCATGCTTTACCACACAGCGGGCTGGACTGCCTAATTTACGCCGGCAGACAGTCACATACATCACCTCCCGTCTGGCCAATGAAGATTGGTGGGGTTTGAAAGGGCCTGTATACACTTTAGATTTAATCACGTGTTGGTGCCTTTTCCAGCATTGCACCAAAGAATATAGTTTTTTCTTTGTCTGTTGATCGTTCATGCTTCATTTAGACCTCTTTTTGTTCACTCTTCCTCTCAGCATGGATTTAATGTGAAGTGACTGAGTTAGAGGGAGGTCTGGCTCCTGAGGACTGTGCCCTTCTGTTTGGGGGAAACTGGGGGAGGTCACAGTAGGTACCTCCCTGGAGCCATGGCGTATTAATGCCTGGGCTGACCCCAGCGATAAGAAGAAGCTTCAGGCACATGTTTGATTCATGAGTCCATCCTCAGTGGGCCCTGGGGGGCTCTTTCCTCTGCTGTCCTTTTACTGGCCGAGTGCAGGGTGCTGCAGGGGAGATCAGGCCTGTCTGTCACTGAAAGGTTGGGTGTGATAAAAGCATAGGGCCAGTGTGGGCCAAAGAGGCACAAATCGGCCCTGTGTTGGACACAAGCGATGACTTAATGGTGGTGACGCAGCGGCTGTTGAGGAACATTAGACAGATACCAGTGATGAGTGTCACAAGCACCCCATAGTCCCTGAGCTACCCTCTCTCAGAGGGGTCCAAGTAAAAGTGATGTGAAGGACACGCTGTAGTATATTTTTCCCATATTTTTTTTATTTTATTTTCAATTTAAAATTTTGGGGACATTGGGAATGTCTGAGAAACTGCAAAGAAGTTTTTGGAAAGGTAAGGCAGACGACTTTCAGATCCTGCACATATCTCAAAATTACATCCTCTGGAGTTTGGTTTGGGATTACTCTTTTCTAATCCTGTCGAATGCCACAGATTGAGACACATCTGACAGCTGAACATCTGCAGCATCAGACAACCATGGCCTCAAATATCACAGGGAAAGGGTACAGACACTCACAGAGTCTGAGATTTAAATGTGCATTTGCATTTTCACTGTTTTCTACTGCATTCAGATTCTGCTGGCACTGTTTCAGCACTGGTTACTTTTGTAGAAGACGTGTTTCTAAAAAGCACAGATCTGGTTAATTGTAGTGCATAAAGAGCAGGAGAAAAAGGAGTGGGGCAGACTTTAGAGCGCTTAATGCCAGCTGTTCGAATGTGCCTGTGTAATACATAATCCTGATTTGTGTTCCTTTCACTCACTGAAAGATCCCTACATGCCTCAAAGAAACTTGTCAAGGCTTTTTCAGCACATAATACATTCAAACAATCAAGTTGAAGCTTGTCAACGGTTTGCTTTCAAAATAGTCCCAGTAGGGAGGGGCAAATCACTTTTCACATGTCCCATTGCTGTCACCTCCTCCTGCCCGGCACTAATCTGTAAAAGCTATTTGCAGTTTTAATATAGATCTGAAATCCCATTTTATTTTCTCTTGTAGCCTCAATATTCATGGTTCCTATTTGTGCTCAGTACAGAGAGCTGTGTTTGCTTGGAAGAGAGCCGTCTCATTCCTCTGTGTGTTCCCATGGCCATGTTTTTGTTTTAGCTAAGCTGGTGCCCCCGGATTAGAGAGAAAATAATCCGTCTTTCATTGTTGTTTTTGTTTTGAAAACCTCCTGTAAAGTGATCTGTTGATTTTTCTCTCATCTCTCACAGATTAACTTTAAATTGAATGATGAAAGACACATTTACTGAAATGTTTGCTTGTGTTGGTGTGTGCGGATGGTGATCATTTATCAGTGATTTCATCTGCTTTTTTTCACTATAAAAGGCACATCCACTTTGATTATATGTTTAATTCACCCCATCTCAGCTTCATATATATGTGAACAAATGTCTGGCCCCACAGCCAAGCTCTCGATTTGTGTCAGATGGTAGACTAATGGTGATATTAATGAAGTCATTGCTTTAGTCAGAAAATCAATAGTCACTCAAAACAGTCAATGGAGGCGAGTGGGCCTGAATAGTGACCTAGTTCCCATGTAATGGCAACTGTGGACCCTCTCTGATGCTCATAACATCTGCTGCCGTACTGCTATATACTGGGACATATGTATTCAACAAAACACTGCACATTGTACACAATAAACAATAGTGTGGAGTATATGAGGAGGAACTGTGGCATTTCTTTGTCTAAACAATTAGAAAACTTCACATGGAGAAATACCAATATTGTTCCACATCATTAGGTGCGAAAAATCCCTGTGTAACCTAACCTGTAGTGTCTTCAAACCACAAATGTCAGGGGCTAAAGGAAGCCTGGAGGTTCACCATTAAAGTGTCTACTTAGTCTATAGCATATGAAGAACCCTGCATTGTATTAGGCATGGGCACCCAAAGGTCAGTAGGGCCAATGGTCATTTGAAGAGTGAGTGAGAGGTCTGGGTTAGTGCATGAGCAGCTATAGTGATATCACTCAAAACTCCTGACTGTGTTATTACTGTGCTCTGTTGTGTGTGTGCACAGATGAATAGGCTCCGCATTCTGATGAACAAAGAGTCTTAGCGTGCATATGAGAGCAGGAAGTGGGAATTCTAATACTGCTTTATCATAGGCTTGAGAAGTAGACAATGGTGCCTGTCTCCTTTAAACTGGTTTAGTGAGCGCTCAAATCTCTATCTCCAGACAACACTCATTGCAGCACAATTTCTGCAAGGGGCTGAATAGTGACATGAATGTATTAAGAACTACCATGTTACCA
This sequence comes from Philypnodon macrostomus, assembly GCA_036025475.1. Lineage (NCBI taxonomy): Eukaryota > Metazoa > Chordata > Actinopteri > Gobiiformes > Eleotridae > Philypnodon > Philypnodon macrostomus. The sequence goes on along the minus strand of JAVQKC010052423.1, from coordinate 2,076 downwards.
ATTACCATGTCTTATCCCTAATGGCATTCACCGTTAACACTTGGATGTTTTTGTTCTTCATAGGTTATAGTTAATGGTTCAATTACTTATGTTTCATTTATACAGTCTTATGCCCCCTCCACACTGTCCTAGGGTTGTCCATTAGTAACCTTATTCAGTATGTACAGTATATAGTAAAATAGTACATATAAAATCTTGAATCATTTCTTTATTACCTGGCTGAACACAAAGTACATAAGCAAACACTTTTATATCCATGCTGTCTATTTTAAAAAATAAATAAAATAATAAATAAACATACCAATTATTTTTAATAGAATTCAGTAGGGAATAAAAGACCTGTTTTTTTATTCTTGTTAGATTTGTTGTTGCACCTAATTTCTATATATCTTTTATAAAGTTTCTCTTTTTTCACCATTATAAGGCAACGATATATTTACTTTATAATATTTACTTCTGCCCAGGAGGTCATGTTTTTGGTCCGTCCGTCTGAAGGTTTTTTTTTTAGAGCCGTTTATTTTAGGAATGCATATGAGGAAATGAGCTACCTTGGTGGAGGTCTGCACTTTCCCAGTGCTTTCTAGTTTGTTAATGTAGGATTATAAATTCACTGGACTTCAACATGAATACATAAATATAATATATTTTCTCATGACTGAAATTGCATGTTACCACTGTGAGCAGCATAACAATATTTCTGTGTACAAAGAGCTGCAAGGGGCTTTGTCTTTGGGTCTAGTGAAGCAGGTCAGCACCTCCTCTGCGGCCTTGTAACAATAATGTGCTGATAGCTACGAAGGCCTTTTTGGCTAAACTCAAATACCCAAATGCCGGCTTTTTCCCCCCACCCCCTCACCCTGATTTATCAAACTTTCACATTATAATCCAATAGTAAGCACCAAGCTGGGGGAATTATATTTAAGAGACAGTAGCTGACCTGCAAAAAGCAAAAGGGGAAGGAGATAACAGCAGAGCGTGTCACTGAAGTGGCTGTGACTTCATACTGAGGCCGAGTAATTAAAACAGTTGAGCGTAGCTAAAGGGGACTCATACTAGAGTAGCCCTGACAGCTCGTCCCATCAGCACCGTACTCCTTATTAACAGCAGAATCTTTATGTTCATTTATAGACTCATCAAGTATTTTATCTAACAGGTCACAAAAAATGCACTGTGATACATTTATTGATATTAACCTAGTAAACAAACGTGTTACCATAATATCATCGTTTCGACAATATAATTATATCGGCGAAACAACGATATTATGGAATCACGTCGGTCCGCGTCCGCAGATCCTAGCTGTGAACTCGATAACTCAAAAACTAATTGCTGGATCAGTTTCAACATCTGCACACGGGTACATGCCATAAAGACGCCGAACTGGATTGAGTTTGGTACATCTTTGATTAATGACAATTAAATAATTCACAAATTAATGTTTTGATGCACTTTTATTGAGCCAATAATCCTGTTGAACATAAACAAATCGTGTGAATTTTGGCACAAGGATCCGGGCAATTGTATACTTAATGTACATAGGCACATTACAGAGGTCAAATAAAGAATGCCTCTATAGCGCCCCCATGTTTATGACCCCTATGGGACCCTGGACACACTTACTTTGGCGGAGAGCATTGAAACTTGGTACAGTGATTCTCCAGTGTACCCAACATAAAATATTATTATGACCCCGCCCTACAACAAACAGGAAGTCGGCCATTTTGAATTGAAATTGGGAGGTCAGGTATATTTGACATTCTCTAACTTGCACATACTTTGCCCGATTAGGCTCAAACCTGAAATACCTAAATATCCCCCGGCCCTGAACCCATCTGACTAATATGATGGCAGTCACCTCAATAGCGCCCCCTATAGACAAAGAAGATTGCAGCCTTAGGGAATTTAAAAAATTTGGCAAAAACATTCTTCACAAACATCCAGACAAATCAAAAAAGTGATTAAGGTGCCCGTTGGTGACAGTTGTAGCAGACGTACGGGGCAGACTTACGGGGCAGACGTACGGGGCAGACGTATGGGGCAGTTTTCGCCGATATACACCTTGCTGTCAGGGACGAC
>JAVQKC010052419.1:0-11806 GCA_036025475.1 Philypnodon macrostomus | reverse complement strand
CCCCCCCCCCCTCCCGACTAATGTGGGCGTCAGAATGCTGGAAGAGGAATCATTAGGCAACAAGAGAGAAGCACAGGGACGAACAGTGTATGGTGGTTTTGGTATAACAATGGTTTGTGGGTAAATTGGAGGTGTAGCTGAGGTGTGTTGCAGAGGTAGGTGGTCCTGCTCCCGAACCTACAAATATATGATTATTTTTTATGTTAGGTAGTTGGCAGTTAATCTGTCTCGTTGAAAGACTTTGTAAGTGTGTTGATTTAGAACATGCACAGCTACTTAACGTGCAGGTGCTCTGTGTTAATGACCAATTAGTGCTTGTTAAATCAGCAGCAGCAATAATTGAGAACAGTAGGACCGTGTGATACTGAGAAGTGATACATGTCTTTTTTATTGTAGAATTGTATTGGCCCATACAGGAGGTAAATAACAGAAGACACATTATATTGTACTAGTACTCTCCCCAGCTCCTCTCTTCTTGTCTATTAACACCAGAATCCATACGCTCCAGTGATTTCAGATCTGCCTTAATCTGATAATCCCACTACAGTGCATTGCATTCATTTTTCTCCAGGTTTAATCTATTTATGTATTTGTGCGCCTTCATACATTTGAATATTTAAAAGCTCACAAAATGGCACACATATCCACTACAGTATAACCTTAACACTTGATTTTCAACATGAATACTGTAGCTAGAGAATATACCACTGTCTTTTGTTGTATTGAAATAAGATGTATTTTCAGCAAAACACATATTTACTTAAGGCCTGAAGCCCGAAACAAATAATTGAATAGCTGTGGATGCATCCATCAGTGTCATTCAAAGAACAATATATGAATGTTGTGCATGGTGCCTTAAAAGACTCATAAATGAGACATAATACAGTACAATGAAGACTTCAGAGATGTTCCATTGCCCATAAAGCTTTGCATATCCTCCTCTATTTATCTATTTCTCACTTTTACATGAACATGCTCAATGGAGAAGTGTGCAAACTAATTATCTGAGGTAAGAAGAGTGAAAATAACGATGTGTGATTGCATGGTGACATTTTAGTTTAATAGGGGATGCCATTCAACAAAATGCTGATTAAAAAGAAAATGATTTCTCTTTGGCCTTGTTAATGAAAACAAGGTTAAAGCCATTGTACTGATTTTGATGAGCAGACCTCCTCCTTTACCTCTGTAACCCTTGGTTCAGTGTTTGTTGGATCCCGACTTAGGCCCATAGTTGCAGGGATACGCTAAATATTTATTTTTAGTGAAAACGTGATAAAATTATTCCTCCATTACCGTATACTGTAACTTATTTTAGGCCTTTTGTCAGCCAGCTAAAGCAAACTAAGTCAAGACAAGCCAAAAGGTCTTTGGGTATGTCTGGGCATTGCTCAGTTAGTTGCAAGGCTGACACAAAGAATTCCAGTACATTTCTTTACAATTATTTACACCCACAATCATTTATAATGGACAATTATCATTTCATGTCATATATTTTTGAATTGGAGGGAGGCGGACATGTATGTGTTCGGAGAACTGGTAATTCTCTTGATAAATTTTATATATATATAAAGAATAAATGATGGTCATTGATTTTTGGATCAGCTCTGTGACTACCTGTCCATTCTCCACACTGCACCCTGCCTATTGCATACAGTTGCTGGAATAGGCTCCAGGCACCCTCTACCAACAATAGGTAGAAGTTGTTTGTATTATTTACCTTGAGCATTAGTCACATGGTTCAGATTGACAGTATAGGCCTGACTGTTTTCCCTGCGGACTGTATTGTATCAAGCGACACTGATCCTTCTGAATTCAGCTGGAGTCGCTGCAGTGGTTGTGTCACTTACAGAGAGAGTTGTTCCTCCCTGTGGGATCGTAATGTGTCTGTCACCCCATTTAGGGCAGCTTGTATACAAACACTCACACACAGATAAGCAATACCAATCGCACAAGTTCAAGGGAAGCCAAAAAGTTAACCATACTTACTGAAGTTTTTATTTCCAACTCAATGGGGATATGCATTTCTTTACTTTAGACCTTAATAGTGCCAGAAAAGGCAGTTCAGTGTGAGAATGACACGTAGCCATACTATTTTCAAGGCCACATGTTTGTTTTCTTTATTATTTTATTGTGTGTTTATTGTGTCTTCAGTACATTGCATCTTTGTACACTAAGGTGCTATACAGAAACCCTTATATTAGCTACCTGGAACTGGCATATTCACACAACATTATTATTCTCTTTCAATGTTTATAGACTCAGAAGCAACCGTTCAATTCATCAATAGCAGTGTGTCAGTCTGTCATACACATACCATGACTTGAAGAACATTGCCATTGATTTCTTCTTTTACTCAATTGGAACGCTTTAGTTTACCAAATCTGGCGACGTGTGCAATCTTTATTTGCAATTTTGCTCAATGGGACGGCACAATTTTAACAATCAATAAAAATATATATATTTCATATCAGGATTTTGAGGGCTTTATTTTCTTGTTTTTCTCTTTATATAAAACACCACAACATCCAGGAGAAATAGGTGGACAATCATTGACATTAATCCTGAAATCTGTGTTCTGTATGGTCTAGTGCTATGTAAGGACACACTTTTTTATCAACATTTAATCTTTTTCAGCTCTGATAAGATTTGTGCTTCTACAATTTTAGAATACAAAATATCCCAAATCATTTAATAATACCTTTGGTAATACCCCTGAGTCACCAGTCTGTAAATAGCAGACTGCATAAACCTGAAACAGCTTTAGCCCCAGTCAGCCTGCCTCACTTATGTAAACAGAGATTTGAAAAATTAACTACCCAGCTCAATAAAACATCAAAGTTTTGTGTTGCACGAAAAGTAAGTAAACAGACTCCAGTGAAAAAGTGCCACTGGAACTGAGGTTTGGATTGAGATCTATGAAGCTGTAATAAAACTGAACCATCTTTGTCAAAAAGGCTTGATGTAGAGTTGAGAAGTTTATCATTTAATGCATCACTCTTGTCGCCTTCATGAAAGTCTCCCCCTCAAGACACTTTGATGAGTTAGCGCATAACTTCTGCTTGTACTTCACAGTAATTCGCTTCTCATGCTTCAGTAACACTATTTTCCGATACATTCTTTACCCAGGCATGAAAAAGTTAACATTTTCAAATCTAAAATTACAATTAAATTACAAAGTCACAGAGTTTCCCTGTGTGCTGGGATTAAATTGTTGGTAATGTATGACAATGTGGCCCAAAAGTTGCTACAGCAGCAGGTTTTCATATGTCATATACTTATAGTATGTCATATACAATAAGCCAGTATGGCATTAGGATTACTCAATAGAAACAGTTCATTAATAATAATGATACCCCCTTATTTACATTGATTCCGATGGGTCTCTGTCATATTTTTTAATCTGAATATATCTGCAGCATGTCTCCAGTCAGAACCATTGAATTGTGACTGCCTCTGTCTTTTCTATCAGCCTGAAAAGAGCTTCAAATTCGCCTCTGCCCCTCGAGCACAACTTGAAGCGTCTTGGAGCAGAGTGTGTGAGGCAGGCACACACCGACAGTCACCCGGCTGCACTTCCTGATCCCCCTTTATAATAATGTGGCCTGTGAGTTTACCGAGAGCAGAGAAACAGTAGCAAAATCTCAATGTCTCGAGGCGCTCATATTTTTTACCTGGACAATCATCCCGTGTTTTAATTTGCTCAATATTTTAGTTTGAACTTTTCATTTATGCCGCTGTGTCATCTGTCAAAAATAGACTTTTACAATTACAATTTCATGCATTATTCATTCACTCCTCAATTCTTTGTACCACCACAATCACAAGTCACACAAACATTCATACATGAGCAATGTGGGTTAAGTGTCTTGCCCGAACCGTTGACCCTCTGGTTGTGCCACTGCTGCCTCATTGGCCTGATTTGTCAGATTACCACCATGCATTTGTCTGAAACATGATAACACATAAGATAATGGATTTAAAAAAAGAGATATCCTTATGGATTTCAATTAATAGAATTCAATACATCAATGACAATATAATTCAGCAATTCAGTGTAGAGCATTTGATAAAATTCTGTCTGAACTTAACTACTAAGTTGTTGTGAATGGAATGAAGGTGATAATGATTTTGACAACCAAGGGAACTTTTTTATGTGTTAAAATATGCAATCATTTGATTGATTATGTAGAGCAGATTAAAGTGAGGTGTCAGCTGTTTTTTAATCAAAATTATACAAAGGCACTATGAAATGCTGACTCAATTAATTACTCAACTCAAACTGCAAAATGAAGTTGTGTTTACTAAACCTCAAGGTCACTCATGGGCTAAGTAGATTCTGGATAGTTTAAGGATATATATATTTTTTTACCACAATTGCAAAATATAGGCCAATTTTGTCAGTGAGGAACATAACTGAAGATAATACATGCTGATTTTCATAAAACCATAATTTCTCCAATAACAATAATAGTAACACAGCTAGATTTTGAGGGTTAGCGTGGTAAATTCAGGGCTACATTTGTTTTCATTATAAAGCTGGTTAAGGTTTTGTAAGTTAAAATATTCCAATATTTCAGTCATTCAAATAAAAGATGAAAAGTGTGTCTTGTGGGGCCTTTTGTGGTGCTGGGCTGTTGAGTTTGCAGATGAGTAACTTGTCTGAGCATATTCAGTGCTCCACAGAATATGAGAATATGAGGATTTGGGTTTATGTTATATAATTTTATAGCATTGTTTACATTAATTATATCGGCGAAAACAGCGTGTTCGCCCGCGCCCGCAGATCCTAGCTGTGAACGCGATAACTCAAAAACAAATCAATATTATTGAACCTTTCACTTGTTCTTTTGCCTAATTGGTTCCATTTTGCAGTCCCATGTTGCACACAAATACAAATCATGAAGATGCAGATCTGGATTGAGTTTGGTACATCTTCGATTAATGACAATTAAATAATTCACTAATTAATGTTTTGATGCACTTTTATTGAGCCAATAATCCTGCTGAACATAAATGAACTTGTGTGAATTTTGGCACATTGATCCAGGCAATTCTATACTTCATGTTTATGACCCCTATGGGACCCTGGACACACTTACTTAGAGAGCAATGAAACATGGTACAGTGATTCTCCACATTGTACCCAACATGAAATATTATTATGGCCCCACCCTACAACAAAAAGGACACATCTGACTAATATGATGGCAGTTACCTCTATAGCGCCCCCTATAGCCTGAAAGAAGAATGTAGTTTTAGGGAATTTTTAAAATTCGGCAAAAACATCCTTCACAAACATCCAGACAAATCAAAAAAGTCAAATAGACCCTTCCCATGTTTGTCCTGGTTTTGGGGGTGAGGCCAATAGCTCGTTAACAATATTAAAACCCTTAGAAATCACACAATGTCTGATTATGGTGCCCGTTGGTGACAGTTGTAGCAGACGTATGGGGCAGACGTATGGGGCAGACGTATGGGGCAGACGTATGGGGCTGTTTCGCCGATATACACCTTGCTGTCGGGGACGACCGCACAGGCCTAGTTTTGTTGTTGGGTTTGAACTTAAGTAGGTTTTATCTGGTCTGCATCACTAAAGGATTTTAGCTTTTTAGCACAGTGTATACATTTTTACCAAGTGCTAGAATATTAACTACCATTCTTCCACATTTGCTAATTCAGAACAGTCTCAAAACTCATCCCACAGAGACTTGTATGTGTCTATTAACATGCATGGTGCCCTATTTTCTATATACTTACATACTACTGGCATGCACAACTGCAATTCATTCACCACCCCTTCTGCAGGTTATTTGGTGCAACTATTGGCCTGGACAGTGGTGGCTAATATTTATATACACACAATTATTCTCAAATTCATTCATAGGGGCAATTTAGATTCACCTATATTCATGTTTTCTGACAGTGGAGAGTAAACCTTTAGTCTGTAAGTATATGTGAGTCCGATCTGATGTTTCCATAGATGCCGGGGGAGGGACTAAAGTAAAGACTAATAATTATGACAGATTACTTAACAACATAGAACAGGTGTCAGATAAAGATTATTATTATCTAATTTTTTTTGGTGGGGTCACTTTTTCACTTGGCAAACTGTTGTAGAACCCACAACACCGAGCACAAGACCGAGCCAAACCACGGCCATGGACTATACTTTTTAACTGTGCCAAAATCAGACAAATGTTCATCTTAAAGGACTCCCACTGGAATATTATCAGGTACTCACGCCACAGTTTGAGAACCACTGGGCTATAACATTCCAGAGAGCATAAAATGTGTACATAACCAGCCTTCAACAAACATTTTCACACTTTTTTCCCTTGTTTTTCACATTAGTCATGCTCAAATATGTTTCGCCGATATGAATCCATCCGTCTCTGACACATAAACGTATGGGAACATCAACTTTAAAATCCTTCACTGGAACTCACGAAAAATCCTGTTTTTTGCCGAATACTCACAGCAGCTGCTCTGTGTGCTTCTCTCCTCCTTCATACTTCCACATTCAAACATTCAGACATTTAAATATCAATGAGGCCTCTCCCTTTTATGCTATGCTGCGGGGCTCCAAACAAGTAGATTATGTCTCGCTGTGTGGCATTTCCGACGTGGTACTTTCAAGCAGCTCCCTGTGTTGGCCACCTGATGCTGCAAGAATTGGTGGGTGGGTGTAGAATTATGGTTGGTATGGTATGATTTGTTGTTATGTTTATTGTCCCCAAAAAAGCAATATTCAAAGTACTAAAAATACCAATATAATGCTAAATATTGGCCCAATAATAGTTATTGCCAAATAATCATCATTTAGTCCTTAGTTTAGAATGGCTTAGTACACATCAGCAAACTCCTCCCTGAAATTCAATGCAATCAACAAGAGACCAGACTAACATCTTGGTATAGAAAAGAGTGAGTCTCGGCTGGTCAGGCTAGATCCTGATTAGTCCTGGTTAAGTTTTGGATTAGTCCTGTTTGAGCCGTGGTTGGGACCTGGTTTAGTTTTGGTTCAGTCTTGGTTTTGGATTAGTCCTGGTTTAGCCGTGGTTGGGACCTGGTTTAGTTTTGGTTCAGTCTTGGATTTGGATTAGTCCTGGTTTAGTTCTGGTTTAATACTAGAGTACTGTTTAGGCCTATTGGATCCAGCTTGAGTCTTGATATAATTATATTTAGTCTTTGTTAATCTTGGGTTTAGTCTTGGTTTACCTGGTTTACTAAACTCCCTCAAATCTGAAAAAAGTCACAGTCACAGAGCTATTGCCATATCAACGTAGTTATTTTATATTGCATGTTTTTCTAATATCCAGCATCTGTTTCTGTATCCCGGACTATACAGTGCCCTCTGAGTCTGTCTCCATATGTTTGAATGTTGACAGTTGTCCCCTGCTGCCTCTAGGACGCCTGTAGTGGGCCATGTCTCGTCTTTGTGAAGACGCTCTGAGATATAATGCATTCAGCAAAACGGCTGCCGTACAGTCCACTTCTGTCCAACGTCCGGCCCAGGAGACAGTCTCAGCATGGGGTCAGGTTTGCGCTGTGTCCCGCCAGCGCTGTCAGAGACAATGAATAAATCCTCCTTCTTTATCTCTACGTGCATATCTGACTCACCTTGAGACAAAAACACAAACGATTTTTTAAGACCTATTTTGAGTTTATTTTTCTTGCTATGTCTGACAGAGTTAGACACAGTTCATGAGTTAGATTGCCTTGCTCCTTTTATGTATGTATGTATGTATATATGTGTATGTATGTATGTATGTATGTGTATGTATGTATGTATGGGTTGACACAGTGATTGATCTTTATTGGTACTCTTTTCTGGTTCTTTTTTTCTGGCTAGATTCCATTACTGTTGTTTTTTATTTAGACTTGGGACCAGCACGCACAAAAATATGTAATTGAGTTCTTGACAATTGTGATGGCATTTACCTCAGGTCAACTGTGGCATTGCTTACCATCCCCAGTGTGTGCCAATGGACTGAATGGCTAATTGACTTCATTGTCAATATATCAGTCTAAACCAGTACTTAAATCATCTTATATTCATAATCAAGTTATATTAGTACATTTACATCAGATTTATTCACTGCACATACATGCACACATTTTGCATGCAATATTTGCAGGACTTCAAATAACTGCTGCAAACCCCGCAAAATCTCAAATCAAAATACATTGACTGAAAAAACACTTCCGCATTTATTTTTGCCCCCTTCAAAACCTCTCATCTCTTCTACCCACCTCTGTTGACACTTACTAACTCCCTTTGAACTCCTCCCTGTCTTTTAGCTCTCCGTGTGTCTGTTACGGTCATGTGTACATTTTGCTCCTCCGTGCCGTATGTGTGTTGAAATGACTCGTCCCCGGCCTGGCTGGGTAATTTTCCAGTTCCACTGAAGCTTTCATCCGTGCAAGTCTCTCGGGAGGCACCGCACCGTTTTATGAATTGACATCATAATCACGCTTTTGCCACTTTCTAGCTATTACATTCTCACTATTTCCAGGCACCTTTTGAGGCGTATCCGTAGAATATTTGTGTGTGTGGCTGTGTGTTGGCTTTTTCTTTATGCAAAAAAGTGATGGATATCTGAAATAGACAAGCACAAGAGGGCAGGCAGAGGAACCGCGCTGAATAGGTGAATGACAGAATGACTGACATTTTGAAATTGAAATACAAATAATAAAGAATGTGGACAGACTAGGAGGAAATAGACAGTGTATGGGGAGATGCCGGGTTTAGATTAGGGGTGAGAGAATTGGTCAGAGATTTGGTTGACTGGCATAAAAACATGGTTTCTGATGAATTTTCATATAGATACATGTTTTGAATTATATGCTGGATGGCTTGCGTACAAATATATGTGGAACCTTCTCCTCTCCTCTCTGTATTCTGCCTTTACTAATTTATTATTCCAAACTACTGATGTATTGTTGTATCATATCAAACTCATACCTGGATTTTGATGAAGCTCTGATCTTCTCATGAGCTGAAAACGCTTGGTGCCATCTTGAAGAGAGCCCAACTATTACTTTCTATTGTTTCTATTGTAATCCTAAATCTTCAGTCAAAATACAAAATGCAATCACCTATTTCATCAAATGTTCTATTGAAAACACTGAAAATGTCACTTTAGTTACTATAAACAGCTTGAAGTGATATCTGATTGAATGTGATACACAGGTCTACATATTTTTGTATTTACTTCAAACTCAATTTCTTCTGAAAGACTTAATGTAGAGGTTTTGTGGGCCTTCGCGGACCCCCAGGAAGCTCCGGACCCCAGTTTGGGAATCACTGGTGTACTGTATTGTGCATAAAGCTGGATTGTTCTCTGCTTTGCTTTGTTTTACAAAATGATGGAATACAAGAATGAAAAATGCTCAGGAGATTGGTCTTTTTGGATTATCTATCGCTACACTTTGCTATTTTTAAGTTTAAATGCTAACCCACCCATAAGAGGTCAACAAGCCAGGATATGTTTTGTACCATTCCAAAGCCCAAATAAATCACAAGGGCTGTGCAGCATACAAATGATGACAAATTAGTTATTAATCAATCAAACTTTAAAAATCAAACATCTTAGCAATGATCAAAGTGCATCACAGGAATAAAAGACACAAACAAAATCAATAAAACCATAGATAAAATATGAATAAAAGTAAATAAAAACACAACAAATAAATAAATACAATTCTTTCAACAGTTATGCACATTATTGCATGCTAGGAGGCAATGGTTTACTGAAGAATACCTCAGTAAAACCTCCACGTTTTTTGGACTTAAAAACACTTTATGTTGAAGATTAAATATTGAAAATGTCTTGTTCCATAAAACACTGGCTCGAGTTGAAAGAGGCCACAGTTGTTTTCTTGTGCTTTTTCTCTGGCACAGGTTCCCATTCCCAGTGGTGAGGCGGTTGGATTACCTTTGTTTTGAAGTGTACCAGACCACTCCTCACTGCTGAAACTCCCCTCCCTCCCCCGTGTACAAAAACAACCCCGGCTTTGTTAGCTGTTCTTACGTTCAAACTTGTTTTTGTCTGTCCAATATCCTCTAGCTTCTGAAGAGGCTGCATGATGAAATACAGAGGTATGGTGAGATGCACTGGCAATAGAAAAGGGATTTAAAACTATGGCTTTGTGGCACTTTACAGGTCTTTGATGTAAAGCAATTGGACCATGCAATACACACGCTGGTAACTTGTGGTTTGGAGAACTTCCTTATTTTGTACCCAGAGTTGTCAGTTTTGATAATATTTTAACAGTTCTCTTCCTTTTATTAGGCCAGTTATGAGTATATGAAGCAAAACCAACCCACCATCATGTCTGTTCTTATAGCATGCAGCCCTAGTTGTCTGTCAGCAGGTCTCTGTGTCAGCCCTGAGATTTTTGTATTGGCCTTATTGTAAGTGTATAGTACAGTATATGAAATAATAATTCTTTATCCTGTATGTTCTACTTTTGACCTCTGCTGCATATTGGCGGCACAGTGGTCCCAGGTTCCTTCTGTGTGGAGTTTGCATGTTCTCTCCATGCCTGTGTATGTTTCCTCCAGGCACTCCGGTTGCCACTAAAAACATGTACAATAGGTTCCACATTGGGGCCAGGACTCCGAGATTCTGAATCTCAGTGGGACTAAATATCCAGAAGAAACGACCATGTCTGGTGCGTTCTGCTTCATTTTGTACTGTAAACGTCGTTTGCCCTTGAAACTTTTGTACTTACTGACAAATATAAAATTGTTAGTAAAATCCTTGGAGACTGAGTCATATTCCACACATCAGATTTATGTGATCCATACTTTGCCACAATCTTCACTTCTCCTCGTCCTCTCCCAAAGTCACGTCCAGAACAACGGAGAACGCAAGGTTTAACTGTACAAATTCACTTAATAAAACGCCCACAGTACGGGAAAGAGGGCATTTCATAGCAAAGCGGATTTCAGCTGGTTGTGATAGATTAGGCTTTAGGTGTTTTACAGGTCCAATTTCCTCCGAGTTACTCGCCTGTCCTCACTCCTTCACTCCATAGCCACAGTTTATGGACAAGAAGCTGTCCATAAAGTTACATGGGTGAATGGACTCTGATGTGTGAAGGTGTGTGCCGGTGGAAGTGCGTTTTGATGATATGTGTGTTTTTGGCTTGCCCCAGGGTTTGACTGAAACGGGTCTTTCAAGGCTGATACTAATGGCCCTTTTATATCAGAAGCTGCTGACTTTACACACTGTATTTCAAGCCAACAGCCCTGGCTGCAGATCCGACCACCCAGCAGTGAATGAAAAACGTCTGAATTAAAATGCATGTCCTTGTGGTTACTGGACAGTAACTTTGATTTTATATTACATTAAATAGATTCCATTTTGTTTTTTGACAATGGATTATATTTGATAAAGATAAATCAATCATAGTCTACTGTGGGTTCTTTCATCATCCATAAAGTGCAAATATTTCAGGCTGGATTGAAGACATTCTGATAGTTTTTATATTGTGAGTGAATAATAATAATTGTCTATGTTGCATGCATGGTTTTTCTCCTTCACCAGACTTTGCCCCTGCTTAAGTGTAGGGCCATCTCGGGCACAGACGGCCAGGGCAATGCGCCGACTCCTTTGTGTGTATGTCTGTGTATGTTTGTGTGGGTGGGTGGACAACAGGCAATCTGTCGCTTGTTTACACTTTATATACAGTGAAGAAAACAAGTATTTGAACACCTTGCTATTTTGCTATTTCTCCCACTTAGAAGTCATGGAGGGCTCTGGAATTTTCATCGTAGGTGCATGTCCACTGTGAGAGAGAT
>JAVQKC010052398.1:0-12647 GCA_036025475.1 Philypnodon macrostomus | reverse complement strand
TGTAACGTTAAATTAAATGGTATTATATTAAAGTTGTCATAATCAGACAGATTTATTAGGTACTATTATATAAATGATGTTTACAATATGTTTATGAATTCATATTCTTTGCTGAGGTGGAGGAGATGCACCGCAGAGCAGTGTGGGAGAAGAACCTGCTGCAGATCAGTCTTCACAACCTGGAGAAGTCTATGGGCCTACACACCTACACTCTGGGCATGAACCACCTGGGAGACCTGGTAACACACTGTTCATCTTTGATTCACATGGATATAGACATATGACATGAACTGTTTGAACTATGTATGTGTTGTTCATTTCATAGACCAAGGAGGAATTCCTACAATTTTATGCTAATCTGAGGCTTCCCAGTGACCTCAAGAGGGCGCCACCGCCACTCAAAGCAACAAACCAGAATGTACCAGACACTGTTGACTGGAGGGAAAAGGGGAATCGGGTAGAAAACGTAACCCTTTACAATGTGACTTTTTGGTTAAAAAAATCTAAGGTTAATCTGAGATAATATTGTTGCAGGGTGACTGTGGATCGTGTTGGGCCTTCAGTGCTGTGGGGGCTCTGGAGGGTCTTTTAGCCAAAACAAAAGGGAATCTAGTGAGCCTCAGCCCCCAAAACCTGGTGGACTGCTCCGGTTCAAATGGGAATTATGGATGTGGAGGTGGCCTAATGGACAGAGCCTTTCAATAAGTCATCAACAACGGGGCATTGACTCTGAAGCTTCATACCCCTATGAAGGAGTGGTAAGAGCTTATGGTATACATAGAGATATAATGTCAGGAAAAGCATTCATAGGGATGACTGTAGACCATAGCATATGTATTGTATCAGTATAACAATCTAGAGTTTTTATCAACACTCTTTACAACTAGGCCTGTGCTGTCGTCCCCGACAGCAAGGTGTATATCGGCAAAACGGCCCCATACGTCTGCCCCATACGTTTTGTATGTATATATATATATATATATATATATATATTGTATTGTATTTAATAATATTGCTAACGAGCAATTAGGAGGCCCCGCCCCCAAACCATGACAAATATGGGAAGGGTCTATTTGACGTTTTTGATTTGTCTGGATGTTTGTGAAGAATGTTTTTGCCAAATTTAGAAAATTACCTAAAACTACATTCTTCTTTCAGCCTATAGGGGGCGCTATAGAGGTAACTGCCATCATATTGGTCAAATGTATTTTTGTCTCTTCATTCTACACTGTTCACTTTTTATTGTCTCTCTTTGTCCCTTCACGTCTCACTTTTTACTATTAGCTCTCTTAATTTCTACACTTTTTCCTTAAGTTCTCTCTATCAGTTCATTGCAATTCACATGTTGTCCTGTCCCACTCCCTCTTGGGGGAGTGGATATTGTTTCAGAGGCCTGGCTCGCTGTTAGATGTCCAGTGGATAGCTGATCGCCTCTGTGTTTGTGTTCTCATCTGGATCCCCCCACCCCAACCAAACCTGCTGCTCATTCATCTGGATGCCCTCTTCTACTATCTCCTCATTCACCTGGATGCCCCCTTCTATCTCCTCATTCACCTGGATGCCCCCTTCTATCTCCTCATTCACTTGGATGTACCACTAAACCTGCTGCATCCATACACACATATTGAGCTCTCTCAGCACAAGGACCTCATCCATCAGTCCTGGACATCTATAGCCTCTCCATCCTGGGAGTGGATCCATCTATCATGTGGTTCTCCCTAAGGTTTATCTTTTTCCCATAAATGTTTTTTGTTTTTGTTTTTCCTGACTGCGATGGAGGGTCTAAGGACAGGGGATGTCCTGGGACAGTCCTTTTTGTTTGTGTGTTTATTGATTGTCTATTAACTTTGTTTATTGTTTGCTATGATCTTGTTTATTGTTTGCATGCATCTCTTTGTTTGTGATATAGGGCTATACAAATAAAATTAATTGAATCATATCGAAATGTGTAGCTGTAGTGTGTCCGTGGAGAGTTACTGGTGTCTAGGTGATGCTGTGCTGAAGAGAGTGGGGATTGTTGGTCAAATATGAATGTGACCTTTAAACACACCCCTAGGCTCTATAGGGACTGTGTGAGAACTACACTGAACAACATGAAATATGATCTCAGCCCTGTACACTTTCACATAAGGAAACATTACTATCAACATCTGAGTGTAACTATGTGGGTCTGAATTAGTAGAATCTTTTTAGAATATGGTTAAATTGCCCGTTGAACCTATTTTATAGTGAATGGTGTGTCTGTAAATGTGAATATCTTGTCAGTCCATGACAAGCCTTTGCCCTGCCTAAAGCCCAAAGTTGACCCCAGCCTTTTACGGCCACTAATATTAAGAGGAAGTCAATAAATTAATTGTACCTAGTCAATTTAATTATTATTGTTTTGTTTTTTACAGACCATCTAAGTCAGTCCTGGTGTACTGTCTGCATCACTGTCTGGTAGCCTACTCCAGCTTCTCTGCTGCTGACCCGAAAGCCCTGGAGAGGGTCATCAGGGCAGCTGCAAAGAACAACAGGGTGCTCACTACCCTCCCTCCAGGAATTCTTTAGCTCCTGATGTCTCTCCAGAGTCCAGAGTATTCTTAAAGTTCTTATAGTCTGCAAAATTGACATATCTAATGTTTCTGCCTCAAACACATACACAAAGTGGTGCTTGGTTTCATTCAGGCATGTTTGAGTAATTCATTATGTTGACATATATATGAATCTTTGTTGCCACCACCATTCAAAAACATATCTGATTGGAGAAGATGTGTGTATGATTGTGAGGGTGTCAATGCTTTGTTTATATCCCAAAAGAAGTTGTCAGATTTTTTTTGTGTGGAAATCCTCGAAAACTGGCACAAATAGTTGTTTCTGTCTTGAAACAGGGTAAAAACAGGTGTCTAATTGGAGCCTTTCTCATCTCAAGTGGGACAAAAGAGAACTGCTAAAGCTAAACTGCCCCTAGAATGTGAGAGTTAATAGTTGTCTATGTATGTCCCTGTGTCAGCCCTGGGACAAATGATTTAACGCGTTCCCGTTGTTAACTCGAAAATCTATAACAGCATTTTAGATATTTTTACAACAACATTAACAGCTTCATTTTGCAGTTTGCAGGACTAGTGCAATAGCATTTATAACTGCAGATGCTACTAGTAGACAGAGAAATAACACACTTTTTATAAATGCTACACAAGTTATATTTTTCATCTCAGGGTCTGAGTTTCTCCGAGTTTCCAGAACTTGGAAATTCTGACCTGCGAGGACAACTGGAACGCACCGTAACTGTCCATTGTCTAGGGTAATAAATTGTGCAGTGGTCCCAAACTAAAATAGCAGATCAACTACTGTGGGCACCCAAACGAGGTTGACATACTTGTGTTTTAATTCATATTTGGCATCAAAATGAAATATATTGCTTTTTAGATAACATATTGTAGATAAAGAAATAAATGCCCAGTGCCACAGAACCTCCCAATGATTGTCACACCAATAATATACAGTTTGTTGTGTTTTTTTTACAATTTCTTCCATATTTAGCATTTTACAAATGTAAAAATGAAACAGTGAACAGTGCAGAGTGTAGATGGACATCTGTTATTAAGAGTATTATTATTATGATCTGTTATTATCTATTAATAAGAGCAGTGAGTTCTGACGGTCAGCGCAAAAAGATGGATATCAGGCTTGATTCTTTTGCAACCATTTCTGAAATATATATGTATGTGAAATAGATGGTGTACTGAGACTGTGGCTTACCGGCTAAATGAACTTAGAGGGACTTAAATCTCAACTTAACAGAACACCTTAACAACAAAAATGTGGATTATCCAATACTTGCCTCCTTGTAAACAGAGTAAATTTGCTTTAATACTGTTTTAAAATGCTTTGCGGTCCAGACAAAAAATTCTCAGGGTCTGGGTTGGTGACCCCTGATATAGTGTAGGCTATGGCTTATGTGAAGGTGTGTTCAAAGGTCCTCTTTCTCTCTCAATCATGAAGACAGTTGTGTAAGTAAGACATCCACAAAGCTTTGCAAGCAACAGGATACATTTAATGATATAATTGTGTGTTTTTTAACCTGAGGACTGGCTTACAGTATTGATAAAAAAGACATGTAATAAGAGTCTCTTTGAGCATGGATTAAGATGTAATTTCACCCACAGCGTCCACAATCATATTTTGGTGTGCAGATTTAGATCCCATTCACCATAAGTCACCAGTGGCAGGTCTGAGAGTCCTGAGAGGCTTGTGGTCGCTCTCACGTCAGCGACACACTGAAGGGAGGAACACCGTGGCATCATTCGACACCAAATCACGCTTCTCGTCTGCAACTGCTGAGTCAATATGGATCATACTGTCAAGGCAAAGAGACAGCCTCTGCTCAAACAGGTCCAGTATCTGTCCTTGGGAACATATACCAGAGAATACAAGACACCTGTCACCACCTTTGGTTGTACTGTACAGATTTAAACAATTAGCCCCCACCCCACATTTTAACTCCAGTCTAAAGATAAACAAGGGTAAAAGGCACAATACAGAATAAAAACAATCATGTTGTATAATGCATTATTGATATTTTTGCTATATTTTGATGCAGGTTCAATTAAGCCAAATATCATTATTAGTTAAAACAGCTTCAAATTGAAAACATAACACTAAACATGAGTTAAAACAAGACCAAAGTAGGAATGCATTAACGGAATTGTAGTTAAAATTTGACTTAAGGCAAAACATTAAAGGATGAACTCATTTTTTGTTTCCATCATAGACTTATGTAGTAAATTCTAACTTCAAAGTCAGTTTTCTCACATGCAACTGCAGAGACCAAAGGTTCAATTTTTGTAATTATTTGGATTTTTTTTTTTTACGAAGGATTTGTTGATACCGAATTACTAGATTGATTAAAAAAACAAGGCAAAATGTGAAGTTTTAGGATTTAAAAAAAGTTATATCTCTATAATTCAAAGACAAAATAAGATATCCCAAATCCCCCCCAAATTTTATTTACATCTAATATGTCTATAAGTTAAAGCAAGAAATCTGAACCTTTGAAATTTGAACTGAAAGTATGCAATTTTGGTAATTTTAACACAAAAAATACATATTTTCTAAAACTTTTTTTGAAAACATTTATGTATGGAAAACTTTCAAATGTTTATAATTAAATTCGATTTCCCCCCTATTCATCTGTAGTGTCTTGTCTTAAATAAAACCACTGTGCCACCTTTTAGTGACATTTAAATTCAGAGCTATATATAACAAACTACTAACAAAAAAGAAAAGTACATAGATATATTTTTGTATTGGTTTATTTGCAAATAAGGGCTATCGGTGCATATGCCTATATATTGTATACAGTCAACACTGACAGACCCCCCACCCATAAAGATTTAAATACAGAATCTTTCTCCAACTTCCACTTTATCATTGATAAGAAATAAATAGATATTTCAAAGACAGTAACCACAGCAGACTAGTTAATATGTCATGTAAACCTCTGATTCATTCAAAGACAGACAGAAAGTGTTTCAGCGTTTCAGAAACAGAACAGACAGATACAGAATCCCATTTTGGAAGACTGGACTCTTTTTACACTATGACTGAACACATTTATTATATTTATTAAATTAACAAATACAGAATATAAACATACACCTTTACAGCAGTAACAGGATTCAGACATAAGAGTTTTGAATTAGCATTTTAACGGTTTTTAAGCAAATGTACATTAAGAGAGAAAAAGAATGATTGCCTTAGTCTGATAAACACTTGATTTTGTCGAGCAGAGAGACGGTCGATTACATCGTGTTTCCGGCTTATGGTGATGAAGCTCTGAGAAGTGTTCTGAACATGCTACTTATCCTAACAGAGTAGATTTATATACAAGTTACAGTTATTCTCTAATACGGATTTTTCATATACTTGTATTTGTTATGCTAGTCACAAAAAAGTTAGCAGTAATTGACTTTTGAAAAGTGAGTTTCTTATTGAAAATAAACAGAAAAGATGCATTTATTTCTATATATCAAAAAAAAAAAAAAAAAAAAAATTTCACTTCACATTTTTTTTAGTTTGTTGCTAACCCAAGGTCAAATCAGTTTGACTGAAAATATACCACAAACTCACATGTATCTGAAAAAAACATTAGAAAAATATTGAGTCCTGCTGTGATATATTGTGATGTTGCTTAAGTGAACTGAATCATGACTCAAGTCCACAACACTTTAAATAGCATTAGGAAATCCTTTTTAAACCAATTTTCAGACCAAGGCAACAATTCAGATGTTTCTTAGGTTAAATTATGATAACACCAAGAACCATGTGCTTTAAAAAAAACTTTATAAGGGAGTGTATATAAAAATATGTTATAAAATGTGTGCGTTGTTAAAAGGCATCAGACATCCAAAAGCCCTCACTTTGCTGTGGACAAAACACAGACAGTACAAAAACACATGCTGATTGACCAAATTCAGCCACCCCACCGCCCTGATTGCTGCATTGTTATTCAAATGAACTTGTTTGAATGAGATTACTGTCATCTCTAAAGGAAGTCATTCTGTTTAGACTCCACCCCCGCTTCGGTCCACGCTCACTGGGCCCCTTTGGTCAAGCGTCTCCTCAGCCGTCTTCAGCAGAATAGCCAACCTGCTGTCAGACACTTGGCCCTTTTTCACTGCGCTCATCAGCTGGACACAAAAGTACACAAAAAGATTTTTACATCCTGAATCTGCAAAAGCTTATATGGTGCATTAGCAGTGGCCAATATGGTAAAAATATAATATCCCATGTCTGACTGCTATCAGTGTCTTCATAAAACCTTTTTAACTGCAAATTCAATGATTATTATAATACTAAATATTTATTATAGGTATATTAGGTACATACAGGTGTGAAAATGGTATGCAAATTGAACTGTATCGATTTGGGTACTTCTACGATGAATATTAATTAAGTAATTAATTAATTATGGGCCAAAACTGTGAACGCAATAACTCAAAAAGTCTTTGCTGGATCTTTTTCAACCTTTGCACAGTGATCCGGGCAATTGTATACTTAATGTACATAGGCAAATTACAGAGGTCAAGTAAAGAATGCCTCTATAGCGCCCCCATGTTTATGAGCCCTATGGGACCCTGGACACACTTACTTTGGAAGAGAGCAATGAAACTTGGTACAGTGATTCTCCAGTGTACCCAACATAAAATATTATTATGGCCCCGCCCTACAACAAAAAGGAAGTAGGCAATTTTGTTTTGAAATTGGAAAGTCAGGCATATTTAACAGCCTTTAACTTGCACATACTTTGCCTAATTAGGCTCAAACATGAAGAAGTAGTACTCAAATCGATACAATTTGGCTTCTTTATGGTATGTACCTGTGTGCAAATGTTGAAACTGATCCAGCTAGGATCTGCGAACGTGCACCGATGTGATTCCATAATATTGTCGTTTTGCCTATATAATTACCCCCCGGCCCTGACCACATCTGACCAATATGATGCCAGTTACCTCTGTAGCGCCCCCTATAGACTGAAAGAACAATGATGTTTTAGGGAATTTTACCAAATTTGGCAAAAACATCCTTCACAAAAATCCAGACAAATCAAAAAAGTCAAATAGACCCTTCCAATGTTTGTCATGGTTTGGGGGCGGGGCCTCTTAATTGCTTGTTAACAATATAGAAACAAATAAAGTCTGATTAAGGTGCCTGTTGGTGCCAGTTGTGGCAGACGTTCAGGGCCATTTCGCCGATATACACCTTGCTGTCGGGATGTTGTTAATATGAACACTGACTTGTTACACTAAAAATTATGGTGCAGAGCATAAAGAAATGCACTGTAGCACCATTTAACCAAAATTAGCAGCCAACATTTAGAGGTTATATGACAGTTCCAAACATGGGATTCCTTCATGGAGGTTTAGGTCCAAATAAACCCACACCCATCACCTTCTGTCTCTGTTAAAGCTGGACTAAACTTGACATGAAGCAGATTATACCACAGGCAATTGTTAGAAAGTTTAGGTTGGTCATGGATCCAGGAATAGTTGTGCTTACATAGTGTCACAGCATTCTTTAGGTGCCTACTGGTGGTTTTGGTGTGATTGATTTACAACTGCACTGCAAAAATTTGTATTCAAAATAATACAAATTTACTATTTAATATTAACATTTTATTTTATTAAAAAACACATTTTGACTAATTTAGATCTATTTACTTACTAGGCAGAGATTATTTGATGTGTTTTGACTGACTGGTTATAAAAAACAAATCTTTTCCACTGGGAGTTAATTTACTTTACTTGAAATAAGGAAAAAAAAATAAAAAAATTAAAACCAGTCAAAATAATCTAGCCCTAAAAAGTAAATAAATATACTGTAGATGAGTCAAAAAACTCAAGTCATTTAAACTAATCTAGATCTTTCTTTTTTGCAGTGTGGGCCCATTAACAAACTAATTAATGGGTGAAAAGTGGCCACCATCAGTAGTAGACAGTGTTTTAAGCCAATTTGGCAAGGACCCAACCTCTAACAAAAAATAATTAGGGTCAAGATTCGTGCTTTTTCTGTTTGGAGAACATGTGATGCTGGTAAAGCCTGCTTTATGTTATGAAATATCTAGTCCTGCGTTAACTATTTCCCTTAAAGACGTTTTAGGAGCCTATCTTTTACCAACTGGCGCGAGCTTGGTGTTTAAAAGCCTTTAGTGCAGGTTGTGATTAAGTATATATACATAGGCCCATGTGAACTTGGTCAGTGCCTCAACCTCTATGCCACACTACAGCCCATGTGAAGACCAAATCTCCTCATTTTCGACTGACACACCCAACATTCACTTTACCACACCCTGAGGCGCCAGCGTGTGTTCTGCGCCCACATCACAGCCACATCGTGGCCACATTACTGCCACGCCAGTTGGTAAGATATGGTCCATTGTGTGTCTTTCAGATGCTTTTTAGACTGAACGTTAGGTTTAGAGACAAGAGCGGACTCCCATTACTTTGTTGGCTCATACACTACCTTCATGTTGTTTGTCATCCTGGTGGAAACAGCACAAACAGACAGCCACATTAACATTACAAGACACGGTATACATCTGAAACAGTGAGATCAGGGATTGGCATACACAAGCCAACCTCTCAAATGCTAGTAAGTTTCACTTTGCCAATTAACACATTAATTTCCACTAGCTAGAGAAGCCCCTGCCTAAGGCCCATAGATACTGGGATAGGCTTCAGTAACCTGCGACCTCTATCGGGAAAAGCGGAAGAAGATGAATGAACTACAGAGGCCCTGACTTCTGTTAAAATGCTTAGTGTATCCCCTAATTTAAGGAGATGCAAAAGGGTAGGATGAATCAATTCAAACAAACTAAACTACTAAACGTCCTGGTTGTATACAAAGTTCTCTATCAGTTTGTTATGCACCAGACTGCACAAGGAAGACAAAAAAAAAGCTTCAACAATAATTTGGGGCCAGAGGATAGAGCAGGCTTCATTAGCTGTTCTTCTCATTAGTCCCATGTACCTATTGTGAAGCCATAGGTACAACTTCACACTTTCTGACTACTGTTCCACACCTCAGAGGGCTGTACAACCTCATCAAAGATCTACTAAAAATACATTCGCTGGACACCTTATAAAGAATTCCCTGTGTGATCCACATACTGCCGACCTTGCTTTTATCTGGAACAAACAAAAACTCTTACAAAACAACAAAACCTGATGGTGACATTCTACGGCTCCACCCTCGAAAGTGTATTACATACTGCATCAATGTCTGGTATGCTGGGTGCTCTAATGCTGACAAGAAATCCCTGCAGAAAGTAATTCAAAAATAATTGGTAGCTTCCTGCAGTCACTGGGAGAGACCGCCAACTCCAGATGTCTCAACAGGGCCAGAAAAATTATCAAAGACAACACTCACCCACAACATTAAGTGTTTGCCTCCCCGCCTTTAGGAAAAAGATACAGGAGCCTAAAAGCTCGGACTAATAGACTTAAAACAGTTTTTTTTTTTTAATCTCTGGGCTATTCAGGACCATGAATACATACTAATGACGAATTTACACTGTTCAGATGAGAGAATAATTTTTTTTTAGCCCTTGATAATGAAAGCTACTTATTCATATTTTGATGTATAGTGTACAGTGTTTCACACACTGTCTTGCATTTCAAAAGATTTATGGTCTAGCACACCAATTAGTTGGTTTCTTTTGTTATTTACCCAGACATATTAGATCATGACCTGAAAATGACACGGGCTTGATATCATGGTTATTAGCTAAAATACAGATTGATTGGCTGTACCTGCAGGAACTCATCAAACTCCACCTGTCCATTCTTGTTGAGGTCCACCTCGTTAAGAATCTCGTGCAGTGAGTTTTCATCGATGTGGACATTGATGCTCTGCCAAAGCCAAACAAGAGTGGATGTCAATAGTGTAATGAAGGCAGGTATAACATGAATGCACTCACCTCTAACACTTGCTGCACATCCACTGTGGTGATGAAGCCTTTTCTGTCTTTGTCAAACTTATGGAAACGCTTCTTGTATCTGGAGACAAATCAATATGCATATCAGTGTTTCCCATAGATTTCTTTTGAGACTATGGTGATTTTTAGTTCAACCCTCTCATTAAATGTAGTGGAAATAAATAAACACATCAGTTATTTTCTCTAGTTAACCTTTAAGCCATCCTTTTGTATTACAGCATAGTTACTTTTTAATGCTGAAGATAATATAACAAAGAAAATAAATATTTTATTTTCAAAATATTGGGCCACCATAGTCTCTACTATATATGGGAAACAGTACATATTTAATAACTCTAATTACAACAACATATGTATTATTATTATTATTATAATAATTAGGGATGCAGGATAATATTGGTTACCGATAATATGGACCGATAATAATCGGCTCAAGTTTTCATCTTGACAAGTAAAACAACATGAAGCAGCCCGCATACAGGTCGCTTCAGCGCTTAAGTAAGCTTTAACACTGAACAATGGCGAGTGGTGTGCCTCAATAAATATAAGTGTGTGTGTGTCTGTGTGCGTGTGTGTGTATTGATGAGAGAACACCGCTCCCTCTATTTCTCCTGCCACATGGAGCAGTTTACTCAAAGGTTTTTACAAGACTGCAGCTTCTGTGTTGACTAAAACAGGCATTTACAGTACTGTGGTCTTCCAGTGAAAACTTTTTATTTATCAGTCGCTGATTTGAGATTATTTCACTCACAGCATGAGTGAATTACAGAGTGCATGCAGAGAGCATGCATTACAGAGTAGCGAGCCAGGTGAGAGCTCGACTCTGATTGGCTGTTCTGTAGGCACGCCTCTTTCTGTAGATTCAGCTTGCATGGGAATAAAAACACAGACCAGTGGACCTCAACAAGTCGCTAGAAAATGCTTTCAGCTGTAAGCTGATGAAAAAAATAAGAAAATAATAGAAGAATAATGATGAGAGATGTAAACTGTGTGACTGACTTCAGACTAAGGCTGGACTGGTTTAGTCCTGGTTAAGTCCTGGTTTAACATGACAGTACCTGACTACTTCCTGATAGTCCAGGTTGATCTCTGAGGTCTTGGAAAGTTTCTCATCACAAGCCCTGTAACCCATCTCGTGGTACAGAAACATCTTGGCAGCTTCCAGCTCTGCCTGCACATACCAGAAATATTAAAACATACTCTCATTCTACAAACATTCTAACTGCCCAGTGGACAGAGGAACCTCTTCAGATGGCATGCATATAAGCCTTCAATATTATTGTATTTTAAATATAGAAAACTAAAATAGACATGCAATATTGTGCAACAAATATAGTCAATTATAATAGTCAATTCAATGGTTTTATATTTGTAAAATACCAAATTGACTACCAAAATCAAGTGGCCATCTGTTTTTAAAACTGCAAGCATTTCTAAAATTAGGTGCCCATTCCCACCCACAGGTTTACTCACTAAAGGAGGAGTTGCACTGGGTTTATTAGGAACGTGTGCCGTGCAGCCAGAAATGCCTCAGCCATCTCTGCCGCTTGTTTTGATGTAGTGGAGTTGCACTCCTTTACCCAGGTGTGTAGGACAGGATTAAGCACTCACAAAAACTGCTTTAACACAATAGCATCTCCATCTTGCTTTTTTCTTTTGGAGCCATCCATTTGTCGTGGACAGTGGACCGAAACCTCATCCTGTGTGTCTCTGCACTTATTTCAAATTTCTTTTTTCACCTTGTTGTAATCCATAGTCTCGTCAATGTCCATAGCTACAGATGCATAATGCTCTACCATTCAGAAGTGGGGCCAGGTGTAATACCCACTCCTCACGTGGCCATTGACAAGCAGTGGTTATCCACTCAAATTTCGTTAAATAATGCTCAATGTCCTCATCTTCCAGGTATTCATCTATAGGCTCTTGAGCTTCACTCATTGGAGCCTCATTCACTGGAGCTTCACTCACTGTTTGTGGCTTTCTGCCTCACTTTGTAGCCATGCTGCTTCTACTGGTCTGAAAAAAACACTTAATGCGTTCACAGTTTTGGCCCGTAATTAATTCATTAATTAATATTCATCGAAGTACCACCCAAATCGATACAGTTTGGCGTCTTTATGGTATGTACCTGTGTGCAAATGTTGAAACTGATCCGGCAATTCATTTTTGA